>JAADVP010001034.1:0-11771 GCA_023335675.1 Globisporangium solare | reverse complement strand
CTCCGTCTCAGAATAAATTGGCGTCTTGTCTTGAATCGGATCCATTTCCCCAACAAAGACTGGAGCAGCTGTCTCCTTTCTCGAGTCCGTTTGCGCAGGAGTGAGGAAACGGAAAATCACAGCCGTAGCGAAAGCCATGAATGCACTTGGATGATAGTTCGGGTCGTTCGCGACATTGGCTGCCACGGAGCTGAACAAGCGAACGCCGTATTTGAACATTGCATTCTGGGAAACCCAAAACGTGTCAAGACTGAAGTGTCCGTATTCCACGCGCGCCATCCACTCATCGTACGTATCTTGTGCGACTTGTTTTGGAATTCCGCGAGCAGCAAGCGATGGTACTATGTCCTTTTCAAACAGGAAGTCGAGAAATTGGCGAATCTCTGGGTGGTCCAAGCATTTCTTGGTCTCCTTAATGCGCAACAGAGCCATAAAGTACACCATTGACGTGTGTACGGCGTTTGCAATACTCAGTTTCAGCAAATGGTCCTCTTCCAGTTGAGCTTTCGTGGCGCGAACATGCACGCCAGGTTGAGCGGACAGTGCAGCTGCGTCGAGCACACCATGCAGATCTTCAATGACTAAAGCCTTGGTTGGGCATGGCTCTGTCAACGGCACAATATAGTCGCCAGGACGCTGAGTAGTGAGGCGGTCAACCATGGTGTTGTGAAAGTGCACTTTCGAATTCAGATAGCTGATGAACGCCGAAGCGTCTGTTGGCTTTCCATCCCAATTCGCTTCGGCGACAAACCTGTAAAGCAAAATGACATTTTAGTCTGCATCATTCAAATGCCGTAGGTACCACTTTGAGTCTAGCCATCTCACACGTACCTCTTGATAGCGTCACCGTTGTTTGGCACATTATCCGTATTGATGATCGAGATGACGTTTTCTAGCGGCGCCGCAAATGAGCGCTTGTCAGTTTGATCGATTGAAGAGTGCGATGCGCTGCGTCGAGATAAAAAAAACAATTCCCTGCTTACCAGGAATCGTCTTGTGGCATTGGAACAAGAACTGAGCAAGATCCTTAATAGCCTGGCTGTCTTTCGCAATGCCCGTATCCGTGACAGCAAAGCCAATATACTTCAGTCCAGGAAGCTTTCCTGGCAGCTCCAAAAATGCGGCACGGCCATCGGCATTTCCCAACGATCCAACAGCTACACAAATTAACGCCACGGCGATCAGAACTTCACAAGGCAATACCAAAACGGCGCAGGTATGCCAATTTCATCTTTGCATCAACAAAACAATACCTTCAACTTCGATTACATCTGTTTGCTTGGAGCCATCTTCGCGGTAAATGTCCACTTCGTAGGTGCCGTTTGCCTTGGTGCAGGCGTCGACAAAGTCACTTCCACGGGTTTGCGCAATCACGACTTTGCTCCCAATTGCGCGCAACACAGGCACTAGTACAGCACGCTACAGTCCATGCGCGCCACGCACAAACACCAACACAGAGAGACCCACAGCGTCAGCAGCTGTAGGAAAACACACACACTACGCCGCATGGTGAAGCGTGAGCAAGCAGGCGCGTACCACGAAGCGGCCGCTGCCGATGGAGATCGCGCTGGTGTCGGCGGTGCTGAACGCGGGCGCGCGCAGCGGGTGGAACGCCGCCATGGTCTTCGCTCTTCTGCTTGTGTCTTCGCTTTGGCGCAAATTGCGGAATGGCACCAAACGCAGATCTGAGGAAGCCAAATGAATGCACCTCATGAATAAGGTTTTATGCGCTCAAAGTTCTCCGATGAAGTTATGATTTGCACCGCACACTGTATGCTTCAAGTGGGAATGGGATACTTTAACGACGCTTTACGGTGGTGATTTGCCATCCGGCGAATTAATTAGTGGAAAAAAAACAATTGCTTCAACTTTGGGCCGCAAGTCGCATCATCGGATGCAACACGCATGCGCATGTACTGTATTAAGTTCCGATCGAACCCCGTTTGGACTCGTGGTGGATGCGATCGTGTACTTAACTGGCATGGAACGGTCGTGGATGAGCGCTGAAAGTTCAACTTTGAACTTGAGTGGCCTCGATGCCGGTACCATCATTAGGCAGCCCGCATTAAGTTTGCATTTGTCAGATTTGGCGGTAAGACGCGGGTGCAATTTACTTTAACGAAACTATATGGTACCTTTTCAAGACTGTCGTTGTATCAAACTTCAACTTTGATACCAAGTGGCGGCGTTAGTTCCCACGACGCGAAATGGTTACGCGACTTGGAGCGGCTCACGATGATCGGACTCATCCATCACACGGACATTTTGTATTAGCTCGTCGTCGTGATCGACTCCTTGCCCTCCCCCTTCACTTCCCCCAGACTACAGCATCACGTCACGAGCATCACTAATCTACGACTTCCTAAACTTGCTTCGATGCTCGCAAACATCCACCCTACATAACAGTTGTGCTACTACCACGTCACTTTGCTGCTTCGATGCATCTCGCCCACGCCAGACGAATATATGTACACCCAGTCTTCTACAGATACATCTCTTGCACCTTGCCTTCCGTCTGGCGCGTCGGCTTGATAATCTTGTCGTCGTCGTCGCTGCTGCGGCGGCGGTTGGCGTAGTCGTCGCGCCGATACTCGGGCTCGCGCTCGGGTTGAGAAAGGTCTCCAACTGCGCTGCTGCTGTTGTTATAGTTCGACATGAGCTCAGCCAAGGACGTACGGTACCGCTCCAACTCCGAGAGTGACAGCTGGGCGCGCGCAGGGGTCTTCGGAGCGATCTCTTCCGTCACGTAGTCGGGCTCCGACGCATACGAGCTGGACGAGTCTGAATACGATCGAGCATCGTCTGGGTAACTGTGTCGCGGACCCGATGTCGACCCGCTGTTGCGCATGCTGTTGAAAATGGCCGAAGGCGACAACACCGCGGCTCCATGGAGACCGTAGCCAGCTGAGGTCGCACGCTGGCGAGGGCTCGACGACAGCGACAAGGAGTCCCGCTCGCTCTGGGGCTGATACTCGCTGCCCTCGCTGGTGCGGAAGATGTGCTCGTCTGGGTTCAGCTCACTCAGTCGGCGCTCGACGCCTTCGTGATATATCGAATCTCGCGAGAACGGATGGCTGGGGTGTCGATCGTCGACGTACCCACTGTCGTCGTCTTGCCATTGATGGACGTCGGTGAACGAGTTGCTCGTGAACCGGGTCTCGCCCCCGCTCAGTCGATCGTCCGTGGCTGGCGGTGCAACGTAATCTTTCCGCATCAAATGCGGGAGCTCCACAAAGTCGACTTCGCTAAACGTATCCGACTCGGCGTCTTCGTAGATCGAGTTTCGGCGAGACGACAACGACGGGCGAGGGTCACTCTCGACGACGCTGCCTTGAGTCGCACCAGAGGCGCGCGACGGATGATCTGGAGTATTCAGACTGTGGCGAGAGCCCAGTGATTCACGAATAGCAGCAGCTTGCTGCGCTGTTGGACGGCCCATGAAACTATCGTTGCGGCGAAGACCAGAATGCACCACCGCTTCATGGCGAGAGGCCTGCTGCTTCTCGATTGATTTCGCCCGTCCCGTGGTTCCTTCCGAATTCATCTGATATGCTTTAAATGCACTGGACGTAAGGTCCGAGAGATCACGGACGTCTTCCACACTCTCTCGCAGATGAGACGAGCGCCCCTGGAGTTGACCTGGCGAGCTTTTATGCTGAAGGTAGCGATCTTCATAGCTTTCACAACGTTCGAGTGGCACTCTCGGACTGTGATCATACCGCACTGCGTGCTGGTCCAGCACGCCATTGCCCGAAGTTGCATGCATGTCACGGTAAAATGGCTCGCGTCTTGCTTCGCTCACTGCCCGACGCAGCATGTTTGGTGTAGAATGATGGCGTGGGTGCGCACTGTACGTGCGCCGATCGTTCATCATACCGTTGGTGCTGCGTTCGATTTCACTCGCGTATACCGCCATCATCTTACTGAGAGCAGCCTGACGAACTTCGTCGGACACTTGGAGCCCGTGTCCGCGCTCCTGATCAAACAGCTTCATCGCGGAGATGGCCATGTAGTGTGCGAGCTCGTCGCGCTCGTCAAACTCCGTTCGGCTCTGGCCTCGACGAAGCATCTCAGGGTCCGAATAACCGGCATGTCGGCCATTTATACCAAGCGCTCGGTGGTACGGAGAGCCACGGTACCCGTGGTCCATCTCGGAACTATCGATCGGCTCGTTGTAGCGATGCAACGAATCGCGATAATGATGCTGACTTCTGGCATCAAAGTCGACATCTCCTCGGCGAGGATCGTAGTACGACGAGGGCCCTCCATTGCGATGCTCCAAATGGCCAGGGTCTTCGATATGCTTTCGTCGCTGGTCGCCATTAAACAAAGGCGATTCGGCGCGCTGGCGTGATGCGAACTCAGACGAGTGGCGCTGGTGGATCTGATGTTCGTCCTCGTGGGAGGACGACGCAAATGAGTGGGTTCGACTGCCACCGTGAGGATGCTTGCCATTCACAAAGTCGTCGGTGAAGCTGGTACGCGCGTCGTCAACCGAATGATCGGACCTTCTCGCGGCACCAGCCGCTACAGGGCTGGTGACAGACAGAAAAGATGTGCTTGTCGATCGATGCGACGAGCTCGTGCGAAGCAACTCGGTCGGTAGCGGCATTTGCTCGTGCTCCCAGTCGGAGCCGATGTGGATCGATTCCAGCGAGTTCTTGCGCTCCATTTCACCTCCGTTTTGCTCCATGTGCCGCATACGAAGGTAGACCGGGTCCTGGCGGTCCAGCATTGAGCCACTCAGCAGCCGTGAGCGACCCTCCTCTTCGCGCGAATGACGTTGTGGCAACGATCCCCGACTACCAGATCGCACGGGTTGGTGCTGGTGGGAAATCGTCTGCGTGGCGGCATGCAGTTCCTTCTGCTGCGCCGCCTTCATCTGCTTCTGTCGCAGCATATCTTCGTACTGTTTCTGCTGCTGTTGCTCACTTTTGCTGCGTGGTAGCCCAAGCTCCTCGTCATCATCCAGGCTGTCTTCGTACTCGACTGCGTGCTCAAGACGATCCCATTGAGGCGACCGATACTCGTGCTTTGTCACGGACCCGTTGTCGTCGCGGTGATGCGATTGCTTGAGATGCTCCTCAAACTCTTTCTGCATCCGCTTGGCTTCCATCATGTCGGCGATGCCTCGCTCGTCCTCGTGCTCGAGGTAATAATCATGCTCTTCGACCGACAAATGGCGGCTCACGAACGCGTTGTCGCCAGACATGGGCGACGGGTCATAGATCGGCTGGAACTCGACGTCCTCCAGCTTCTTCACTTTGACGTCCTTCGCATCGGGCACCTTCGCGACGCCGTCCAGCTTGCCAAACACGACCTCATCCGAGCATCCAAGGCAGATTCGCACTTTCTTCAAGCCCGCGCCCGCGTAGTCGATCATGAAGCTGTGACCACAACTCGTGCACATCACTTTGCCGCACTTGCGGCACCGCCATTTGCGGTTGAACATCCCAAACTTGGTCTCGCACAGCTGGCACCGCGTCACGTGCGCCTTCGGCGGCAGCTCGAGGTCGCCAAGCAATTTGCTCTTCGTGAGTCGTTGCAGCTGAAAGTACTTGTTGATCTGCGAGATGTTTTTGATGCGGCGCTTCATCGCGAGCACCTTGATCCACTCGGGACTGTTGCCTTTGACGTCCATGTGCAGCGTGTGGATCGCGTCGACGCACCCTTTCTCGCTCGACTCGACAAAGATGAAACCGGAGCGGTACAGACTGCCGCGCACGAGGCCATGCGACTTGTCGAGCGGCGGGCAGGACGAGAGCCGGATCGAGTGGAGGCTGCGCACCCAGCCGCGCTTCTTCGAGTTCGTGTCGATGAACTCGTCGTGGCACTCGAGGTAGCAGAAGTCGCGGTTCCGCGCCAACTTGCTCGGTGATTCGACGGCCGTCCACTTGGCGCCGACATAGTGCTTTGGGTTGTCCTCAGTCGGCCCCGCGAGGTCGTACAGCGTCTGCTGATCCAGCAAATCTTTCCCCACCGTCTGCGCAAAGCCGCTGAGCTTCTCGGGCGTGTCGAGGCGGAAGAAATCCGCGATCTCGTCGACCGACGCGTAGATCTTGGTCGCGCCGCGCAGGTAGATGAGCGACCGCGCGTCCGGCGTCGCCTCGTCGATGCCCTGATGCAGCTCGATGCCGTCCTCCGTGGACAGGTGGACCCACTTCATGGGGCCGTCGTCCTTGCGCGAGTAGTACACGACTTCCTTGCACGCGCGCTTGGCGAGTCCGACGAGGTACTTGGTCTCCTTCGCGCTCAGCTTCGGGATCTTGAAGAAATCGTCCGGCAGCGGGAATCGGCTGTCGCGAGCCGTCGTGGGCGTGCCGCCGCTGGATGACACCGCGGACGCGCCTGTGTGGAACGACGCCGACGACATGTGCGACATCATCTCCGGTTCCCTCGCGCGACTGTGCGCCGTGGACGCCATGCTGCGTTGATCTATACGAAATGCAAAATGTATATGCACGCACGCACGCAGCTAGGTCCCCCAGCTCTTCGCCGCAAGCAAAGAAACACGCAGGCGGTCGCTGCGAACGTACTTGCCGCGAATGCTTCTCTCTCGCCGACCTGTCTGTCGCAGTGGCCGGCCGGATCGTGGCGCGCAGGAGGTACTGTACAGCGCCGTCGCTCGCTCTGCTGTTGCTGTTGAGTTTCCGCTTCTCTCTCCTTCCGCCCGCAGCGGCGGCGGCGGTGGCTGGTGACGTAGATGAGCCGCGAGCGCGGCCATCCCCTCGATCCCCCTCGCCATCCACCGCTGGGAGCATTACTGCCGTCAAATTGCCGATCAACAGCGGATGGTGCACACAGAAAATGTACGTACACAGCGTCGCGGTCCGCCACCCCTAGTCCTGACATTTCTTTCCAGCCAATGAGAGACGACTATACGAAGGATCCGACCAATCCGAGGGCACGACGACGCTCTCTCTTTTGGTTTCTTTTCCTGGATCTGATTGCTTGAGAGAGCGCGAGAAATAAAAAGGGAGCGTGCGCGTATCGTTCGATTTTCGAAAGGATTTAGTCCATGTGGTATAGAAGGATATGTGTTGATGAAGGTGAATAAGAACGCCATTGTGCGAGAGTGGTGGTTGTACGGCCATCTGGATATGTAGTATGACAGGTTTTACAGACGAAGCGCCGCCCCCTGGCATTGAGTGGGCAGCCTTTACAGCGACTTGCTTGACGACTTAACAGCTAATTAGTCTATTCTGCAGGTCAAATTTGACCCTTGCAGGTATACAAATCCAACTCCAGAAGCAACTACATCGGACCAGCCATATGCCTTACGATAGGCTTCTCACTGCATCATCGGCAGCCACGAAGTTGTCAGAAATGATCACGCCAACCATCACCGTCGTGTCAAAAATGCAAATCCGCATGCAGCAGACAAAGCGTCGACAACAGCATTGCCATGAAGCATTATAGTGCGCGCGCACGGGCGTCCAAAGGGCGTTGATTATATCGCTTTCCTGCGCGCCCAGCTGGTCCTTAATCGCACAATGGCCTCGAAAGCGACACGCCACCATCCCCATCTTGGGCTCTCAGGCTGTTTCGTTGCATTTATTTAACAGCAGGCGCATGCGAGAAAAGGCTGCGGGCACGACAATCCCGTAATAAGCACTCGTGAGCAGCGCGCCTGCGAGCTTTCCCTCCCCCGTGTCCCATGGCCGCACTGACACGCTCCGCGTTTCACGAAACGTCGGCCCAACTGTTTCACTGCGCGAGAGGAAAAGCGCGAGGCTTTCTCGCCTTGCATCACCATCGCAGCTTCATGATCCGCGTTGCCAACACGCGCGCGGCACCAAAACGCGGCACTGCACAGAGCGAGCTCCGCCACGTGCTTCGGGTCAGTTTGTGGCCTTCGAACGTGGCCGAACGGTTTGCGTGAGATTGCCACCCGACCACGTTGAAGTTGTCTCGTTTGCACAGATTATCCTGGGAACGCGCGTATTGCGAGCGAGAAAACATAAATTTAGCGTCTGCAGGCCGCGAGAAAACGATTTTGTGCTTGACGCTTTGCTACATTTTATTGCTTACATTTCTAATTTGTTACGACACACAAACTCAAGGCTACGTTTTGATATACACGCTAGTTGAAATAGAAGTTGTTGTAGCCATACGAGAACGGATAACCGGATCCGCCAAAACCACCATAGCCATAGCCATTTCCATAACCACCATTGCCATAGTCATTGCCATAACCACCATAACCATTGTCGCAGTCATAGCCCAATCCATAGTTGCCGTAGTCGTACAGACCGTAGGATCCATAGTCGTCGTACTTCTTGCCATAATCCTTGTAACCATAGCCATTACTATCATACTTCTTGTCATAGCCCCCATAGTCTTGTTTCTTTTTGTTGTGATCGCAGTCGTCCGAGTCATGCTTGTCACTGTAGTCGTAGTCCTTGTAGCCGTGCTTCTTCTTGCCGTATTCATAGTCGTCTGAATCGTAGCTCTCTTGCTTCGCAGCAGACGAGGCTGACATCGTGCTGACCTCCAGCTTGCTGCTTGCGGAATCAGCAGTTGATTCCGTGGAAATGGAGCTCGGATCTTCAACCACCTTGGCTTCAATTAACGAAGACGAAGCAACCACATCCTGAGCAACCACAAAAGAAGACGCAATGGCGGCGCACAGAGCAGCGGTAAACCCGAGGCGCTTGGCAGTCTTCATCTTCGAACTTGGGGGCGACGAGAACTCAAAAGATACCTTGAAAAATTGGAGAAATCCACTTGCTCAGTTGAGCGTAAAAAGCAGAATGAGAACCATTAGCACAACTTGGGGAAGCAAAACAGACCACTGACCGGATCGCTCTAACGAGAGAGACAACCACGCGAGTAGCGCAGAAGCCACACGCGAACTTACAAGAGAACATAGTCCTTCACTTTTTCACCTTGAGAAGTGCAGCTGTCCATCCAATCGAACAGTTTTCCTCTCTTTCATACAAGCATTCGCACCAGCAGAAGATTTTGACTCCACCTCAGCCACCTCATACCTTCCATACCGAGAAGACCAGCAGCATTGATGGAGAACGCTCGTGGGGTCTGCAAGAAACAAGGTTGTCTTGTGAGTGTTTCGCTTGGTTCCTTCGCACTTGCTGAGTTGTCCCAAGCCACTGAGAGCCCTGTTGAGAAAACAAACGGTCATCTGTCGCTGCAAGTCCACGGACTTCGACCTCAAGCGTTTGGGTCTTGCGCTGCAGTCACCGCAGTCTCTGCTGGTCATGGCAGCGTCTTCTCTCACCGTCAAAGCCGCTCGTAGCGCACCCGCAAAATGGTCTGCGCTCAGACAGCACGGCAAGGATTCGTCTCGCATCAAGCGTCAATCAGTGGACAGTCGACAGCGCTGGCGGCTTCCTCATATCCGAGATGCTGCGACACAGGATGCCGCAGCGATCAGTCTCGCGTTGGCGCCACATTGAGAGGGAAGAAGACCCGCGCATATGCCTTTGGCGACTCTACGCGCAGTTGCGTGGTGGTCGAGAGCCCATGAGATCGACGATCCGCAGCACCGCGTATCATCCACATTCGGAGCCACTCAGAGCGTGGCGCATCCATCATCTGCTGCGGAGGAAGCAAGGAGATCGAGATGGGATCAGCACTCGCCCGCCGTCTTCAACGAAGTGCGGCCGCCGGGGGCTCGTCGCTAAAGAATGTCCACGCATGCGTCTTGACACGTGAGTTCCCCTCCTTTTCTTCCATGTCAGCGCGCATGCAGGCCCCCCTCAGTGCCGACTTCCAGCGAACTTCCATGCGTTCTTTTCGGTTCTCTTTAACAGTCGAGTCACCGTCAGGAGACGAATATTCCATTTAGACAAGATTAAGAAGGTATCAAGCAAGAGGTTTTTTTGTCGATTTCAGCACCGCTTGGAACTCATGTTGCAAGATCTCCTCTCTTCTTCAACGTTGATTACGATATCACTATACAAAGGTAATCGGTATATGAAGTGCTTATCCTGCGCGCGCCACTTGTCTTTTTTCTCCCCAAGTTGACCCACTCAAGTATCCCCCAACTCTCCTATTCCAGCAGCAATCAATGACGTGCTCAAGATTCGACACGACTTTACCGAGAGCCCAAGGTACGCGCATCCGTTGCACGCTGCCAATGCCGCAAGATCGCCCATTCCGCAATTGGCGCGCAAGGCCCCAGCAGCAGAAGACAAAGCGACCACCCGCAGCATGTTTGCGCCCCTGAACGCGTCCGGCAGCTTCGCCAGCAGCACCAACGCCGTTGTCATCGGCAGCGGCCGCTTCGTGGTACGCGCACGTTGCGCAACCGCGGCACTAGGCGCCAAGATGAGCTCACTGTGCGAATGTATTGTGTATGTTTTGTTTTGGTAGCGCTGTGTGCTCGTGCCCGTGCTCCGCTCGATTGGTAGCGGCGTCGTGCTCGCGCAGCCGCGCGGAAACGACTTCGCTGATGCGTGTGCGCAGGCCCAGGGCAAATACGAGGTCGACACGTACGAAGCGGACGGCTCAGTGACGACAACGACCGTCGAGTTGGAAGGTACGAAAGGGAAAGGGAGGGAGGGGGAGGGTTGGCATGGATAGGGCGCAATTGTTATCATTTGAAGGGTGCTGATCGTTGTGGCTCGTGTTTGGTTTGAGTAGGCGTGGGCTCTCTCGGTAGCGAAGCTGGACGTGCTGCGTTTATGGAGTTGCCAAGCAAACTCCCGCAATTGCGGTTCGTTGGATTTGCTGTGACCGACAGTGGCATTGCCAAGAACAGTCAGGCGATCAAGGATCTTGGCGAGTTTTTGTTCCGTGCTTTCGAAGCTATTCCAGGTATACATTGCCGCATGTGTTTTTTGTTTTTGTCGAGTGCGGCGGAACAAGAGTTACTCAATGATTGCATTCGTTTTTGCTCCAGAAAATGTCCTCTCCATTATCAACACTGACAATGTGCCAAATAACGGAGACGCTATCAAGCGGTGCGTACTAACCTGTGCTGTCTGTCTGATTGCTCTTACGATGCTGTTGCCTGACAATCTGCCTGTATGGATGTTTGCGATTCTGAATGTGTTAGCTTCGTGTTGGAATCCGACTGGAACGGAAAGCCAGCAGACACGACTGCATTCGTCAACTATCTGAGTTCGAAAGTGCACTTCCACAACACGATGGTCGATCGCCTCACGACGTACCGTCGTGGAAACCATCTGGTTCCGCTTACGGAACCGTGGCCGACGAAAACTGTGGTCATCGAAGATCTTCACGCTGTCCTCGATGCCAACGCATTTACTGCGCATCGTGGGGTGCACATTCGTACCTCCAAGGCCGACTTTGAGAAAGACATCTTGCTGAAGCTGTGCGTTCTGAACGGTACCCACACGGCTGTCATCTACCTCATGGCCTTGCTGCGTATGAGAAAGAACCAAGATATCGTCAAGATGCCTATTCTCCGCGAATTTGTTGACCTGATCTTCGAAAAGGATATCCTGTCATCAATGATTGCTCGTGGTGTCACGAAGGAAGTCACTCAACAGGCGTTTGATGAGTGGATGGCGCGTGTCGAAAAAGGAGGCGTGGCATTGGACAACTTGTGGATCGCTATGGATACGATGTTTCGCTACAGTGTGCGCTTGTTCAATGTTATCCAAGCGAACGTGGTGCACAATCCAAGCTACCGACCGAGCGTGTTCATGGCTTTCGCTACGGCTGTGATTTTCCGTTTCCTCACTCCTGCGCAAACGGACTCGAGAAAGGAGACAGCTGCTCCAGTCTTTGTTGGGGAAATGGATCCGATTCAAGACAAGACGCCAATTTATTCTGAGACGGAG
>JAADVP010001033.1:0-11787 GCA_023335675.1 Globisporangium solare | reverse complement strand
GTTGCCGTCGCCTTGGCCAGGCTTGCCTGGTTTGCCGTCACCGCCCTGACCTGGACTGCCTGGCTTGCCGCCTCCGTTGCCAGGCTTGCCGTCGCCTCCTTGGCCTGGTCCTTGGTTGCCGTCGCCTTGGCCAGGTTTGCCCGGTTTGCCACCTTCGACATACGATGCTTGGTGGCAGCTGTTGGTTGGGCGGTCGTGCTGTTGTTGTTTCTGTTGGCATCGTTTCACGGTGTTGTCAAAGTCATCCCAGCGGCATTCGTAGTTGATGTTAGCGCAGCATTTACTTCCAGACCAGTTTTGACCGCCGCACTGCGATTCATTCATGATAGTGCAGCTGTCGTCTTTGCCTTGAGCGCGAAGGTGACGCTGCGGGGCTTCGACTGAAGAGGTTTGGTCTGCACGGGCAGCAATCGCAGCGAGTGCGAGCAAGGGCGCGTAGATCTTCATCGTATCGAGGGAGTTCGATGGGTGGGGAACAGAACGCGGAGGTGCTCGGGGGAAGTGCGGTCGGCGGTACTTGTCTTGGTCCAAGGAAATTGGGAAGTGAGTGATGCGGACCCTGGATTTGTGGATCGCCTTAAGCGCTCTCATAGCGCCACTGGGGAGACATACTCACCCAGTGAGCGCACTTGCGCTCTTCTCCGCGGCTTCCTTGGACGTGCATTCGTCTTGGTGCTGGGCTGTGGAACCGACGAGGCAACGAAGTCAGGAATCTGCCGGGAAACTCGATTCCGAGCCAAAGCACACAGGCGGACCACGAAAGTACGTCTTCAACTGACTCAAAATGCCTTCTGGTGCGTGTTGCGGATCTCTCTCGACGCTTGTAAATATCTTGTTCAGTCGGAAGGAAGTCAGAGTGATGGGCTTTGGCGAGAGGTATCCGCACACGTACTTGTGAAACGCTCATTCTATTTTTTTCGTGAAGCCTCGCGACTGTTCACAGATCCGTTCACACGACGGCGTGTCTCGTCTGACCCTCTGATACACCAGTCAAGGAGTTCTTCTCCATGTGGGCGTGCTGTCGGCTCGTAGGATCGCGTCTGGTGTCGTCGTCTTCTAAATGCATACCTTGGATCTGAGCTTAGCCGCAAGCCCCTGACAGAATACGCCTAAACGAACGTGGAAAGAGCAAAGATCCTCACAGCACGAGGCAGTGTTTCTATTAGATCCCCGCATCATTCTCACACGCACGCAAGGGGGTCAGATGCCGAACCAGCCACCCTTCCGTGCACTTTACTCTGGTGACACCAGATATCCAGGTATCCGCACACACATACGCACGCGTCGTACAAGAAACGCTGCCAGGCGTTTTTTTCCTTCTTTTCGGCAGTTTCTCCATTGATGGGAAAACATTTTCTGCGGGGTTTCGTGGTGTCGTCGCATACCGTTCGCTCGGTCGCCGACTCAGTGGCGGCAAAGCGCAGTCGTGGGCCGTAGCCCGAGATCCACGACGACGCCCTCGGCGCCGGGGTCGGGCTTCCAGTACATGGCCTTGGATTCCTGCATCACTTGGCCCTCGTTGATGCAGAGCACGTCCTGCTCCTCCGTGCCGCAGTAGTACACCTTGTGCTTCTCCTGGTCCACGTGCGCCTGGTTCGTCGTGAACAGGATCGGCTGGCTGAATTCCTCGGTCACCTGCACTTTCGTGCCGAGGCGGCCGAGGTGGTGGCCGCCGCTGGGGGCTTTCCGCAGCGTGCCCGAGTACAAATGCAAGTCGTCTAGATAAATATCCATCTCCTTGACGCCGCGTTCCGGGGTCTTGCTGTAGTTCCAGAACTTGATCATGGAGATCACGATCGGGAAATCAAACGCCATGTACACGATGTTGCCTTCGTACTTGCCCAAGGAGCTCGCGAGCGGTGCTAACTACGCGTCGCCGGCGTCCCACGTGTTCTTGTTGCGTCCGTTGAGCAAGTTTTCCGGAACGCGAACATCATCTGAGCCGCTTCCGCCTGCTTTCGCGATTTCGGCGATGCTGTAGAGCTGTGCAGTGAGCACTTGCGGCGCCAAGTGAAGCTTCTTTCCATTGAAGTCGTAAATCTCCATGCTGTTGAGGCCCAAGTAGTATGGATCACCCCACGTTGTCCAGAAAATAAACTTGAGCAAGAACCCTTGGGGAAACAGACTCGGCTCGTAGTCTTGCTTGATGATTGGTGTCTTGTACGTTCGCGACTGGAATGGGTACTGAATCCGCTCCAGATACGCGCTGTTGCTCGATGCTGACGGCGCATCAAACTTGATCGTCTGCTCAAAGTTAAACAGTGCGATCCCTGGCGCTTTACGAACGAGAAACCTGGACACCTTCGGTGATATCAGCACCCCGTCAACCAAGACTTGGATCTGCTTCACGCCACGGAGCGTGTCTTCCGGGCTCTTGTTGTAGTTCCACACGCGGAGGCCATAGAGGTACTGCTCTTTCTTGAGATCCATGCGGATTTCCTGTGCATTCGACAGCGGCACTAACCACATGTGCGTGTCGTCGCAGGTCGTCCCAACGCCATCAACGAGCTAGTTGCAATGTAAAAGACCCACAGATACAAAAAATATTAAAGAGCCGTCGAATCCCGACCAGGAAACAAACCGCTCTCACCTTGTCCAGAGTCCGCGGGTCGCCGTGACAGCCGAGCTGCATGCATCGCCAACACAGAAGTGCGAGTCAGACCACCGCCAAGCGAACACGCTCAACCGACATAAAAAATATATAATTGTGTTACCGATTCCAAGTCCCGCGGTGTCGCGTCCACCTGGGATATGTCGAGAGGATACGGGACGCCATTCTTGCTCACGAGCACATCCACTTGCGTCAGTCCAATGTAATTCGGATCGCCCCACGTCGTCAGCAACTTGATCGTTATTCGTCGGCCGCGGACCAAGCACTCGTCATCGAGTTCTTTTTCCTGGTCGTTCTCGAATACTTTGTCAAGAACTGGAGATCTCTGCTGCAGTTCCCCATCCGATACCCACAAGTCATTGATTTTTGAACGCCACGGTTAGCAGGTCGGATTGCA
Source organism: Globisporangium solare (assembly GCA_023335675.1). Classification (NCBI taxonomy): domain Eukaryota; phylum Oomycota; class Peronosporomycetes; order Pythiales; family Pythiaceae; genus Globisporangium; species Globisporangium solare. The sequence continues at coordinate 8,779 of JAADVP010001033.1, read as the reverse complement.
GCCGTCATGGGCCGTCCATCTTTGCCCACACGTAGAGGAGCGTCGTGGTTATTGCCTTGGTCCATGTGCTGCACTGACGGATTCGCCGCTGAATTCGCGCTGCTGCCTTTGTCCGAAGTGCGCGGTCGTTGCATTTCCATGGAGCTGCGCACATTGGTCACAATTGAGAACGTCTCTTCTTCTTCCTCGTTGCTCTTGGTGTACTTGAGGAGCGCTTGGTCGTCCACCTCAATCGCCTTCAGAATGGACTCATCTCTCGTAAACAGAATCACTTCGCACGACTGATCGATGCTGTCAGCGCTCACGAGTCCCAAGGCTTTCGAGATCTCGCCCTCAAAGATCACGGTCCCCGAGCTATTCGGGCGAGACAAGGACGAAGAGGAGGCAGCCGACTCGTACAGAATCAAGCGCGCGTACCGGACTCCGCGGAAACTGTGTGCGCGAGACTTATTGTAGTTCCACACGCGGATCATCGACAGCGAGACCTTGGCATCCATTTCCAGCTCGACGAAATGCTCTTCGCCGATCGTGAACGGAGCCAACCACATGTGGAAGTCATCGCACGTGCAGTTGACGCCATCGACCAGATTCTTCGCCACTCGTGGGTCATCAGTGTACTCGTCAAGCTCGTTGATGCTCGCTGGACGTGCTCGTACCTGTCGTTCAGGGTCTTGGAACCTGATCGATTTGCCGTGGTCGTCAAACAGTTCAATGCCGTTCAAACCGACATAGTGCGGATCGCCCCACGTGTTTAGGATCTCCATTTTCAAGCGCTTGTCAGATGGAAGAACAGGGATTTCGGGCGCGTTTTGAGCATCATCGAAGCTACTGGTTTGTGATGCTGCTGCTTCCGCTGTCGCAAATGATGCATAGCTTGCTGAAGATGAACTGTTGCCAGGTCCGTAGGGCGTTGACTTCATCGATTTGAGCTCGGACAAAAGCGCTGACGAGGTCTTGGAGCTTGCCATTTTTCGCTCCGGGTAATCGTTTTTCGCCTCCGCTTTCGTGAACCTGCTGCTTGCAAATTCCGCATCCACGTCATTCACTGGTTGAGGTAGGCGGCTTCGGTTCGTTTTGCTGAAATGCTCCAGGGTGTCCCACACGGACGACGAAGAGAGCCGCATTTGCTTTGATGCTGACGATGTGTGCTTACGTTCTCCACTGTTGGAATGACGCGGCTCGTCTACGCGGTTTGCTTGTTCTTTCTCCATCGCATCTACCCTGGGAGTTGTCGTGGCCCGCTGGTGCTCCATATCTTTTGCCATAGGCCTCACGCCTTTGTCCGAGAAAAGTTCTGTGTCATTATAGTAGTAGCGGCGTCGCGCTGTGGAGCTCCCACTGGCTGCAGCTTCCTCTTCGGACGCGAACAGATCTGGTTTCGCCTTGCTAGAGCTCGAAACAGAGCGAGACGTGTGTGGCGCAGAAGGCTCCGAAAGCCACAGTGGTGTCCCAGGACTCAATTTCTTCACGCGCGCAGTTTGAGGCTGGTGGACTGACGCCGACAGCTTCATGGAGTCAGGATCCACGCGACTCCGCGATGTCGATGCCACCTCATTCGGTCGAGATGTCCGCGCAGTTTTCTTCGAGTTGGAGAGCACATTCAGCCATGTGCACATGTTGTCGTCCTCATCCCCAAACGTTTCCGGGAGCGAACCAGTCCACACGCATCTGCCGCTCACGAGAACTTCGATATCGCGAGCGCAAGCAGTGCACAGTTTCTGATGTACAACAGAGACGCAGTCGATAATTAGTTAATGTCAAACTTGTTGGCCATAATGCTGTGTGGCATGGGCTTTTACTCACACTGTTGTAGTTCCAGACGCGCAGCTTGCTTGGCGCTGACGGTACCTCGAAACCAATTTACAACGTGCCTGGAAGGAAATCACATGATTTAGTCGTACCATGGCAGCTACGTAATAGAACAAGATAGGATAAATACCTGAGTCGGAGAGGCGCCCAAGCCACATGTCTTGCTCGTTGTTTGTGTGAGCAATGCCGTTGGCTAGGCGACTAAGCCCACGCACCATGTTGTGACTTTTCGAGAGCGGCTGCCCATCCGCTTGGTCACACAGCTTCAGCGATGCCACGTCGATCAGCAGCTCATTGCCATTGACATCGTACGCGCAGATTTGGGTCAATCTGACTGCGCATGTTTTCCCCCATGCTGACAAAATCTTGATTCGAACTTCGATTGATGCTGACGGCTGTTGCAAACCGTCGTTGTGGTCCATAGCGGCTCCAAAAGACACCGAACCCAGTTTCAACGGAGGCACGATTGGCACCGAAATCGCGTCTTTCATGCCGCAAGTTTCGTTAACTCGAGCTTTGGAACGTGGTGGGCTTGCATCAAAAAGCTTTGTCTTATGCGGCATGTTCCCCGGTGTCGCCGATTTCGCATCTGCCATCGAAAGTAGGTTCTGCTCATCACGAAATGCTGCTAACTGCCTGTCCTCCTTATCTTTGGTCTTCTGAGGTTTCCTCGTTGTGGATGAAATGCGTTTCTTTTCTTCTATCTCGGGCGATTTCGCAGTTCGCTGTGGCTCCTGCTCTCGACACGCCGCTTGCAAATCATCAATTATGACTTTAGATTCTGCGCTCTTCTGTGGAACTGGAGTTGGTCCAGCAGCAACAATGATTGGCGTTGTCACAGCGCCGACTTCTTACTCCAGCGCTCTCAGTTTTGCGAGCCGCTCTTGCCGCTTGCGATCCATGAGGCGCTCGAGCTCGCGTTCTTCTTCCTCGAGTTGCTTCATCATCGCTATCCGTCGTGCTTCGGTGTCTCGCAGTGATTTCTCCTCTCGTTCCTTCACAAGCCTCTCTTTCACCTCTCGAGCGTACTGTTCTTCCCACTTTTGCTGCTCCTATAGAACTTGCGCCAATGGATTAGCTGCTGGTTCAGAATCACGAGACTGGCGATCATGGCTTTTGTGGCGCGCCACAGTTGGGTTCTCGACACTGCGCGAAGACGATGGGCCATTATGCTCTGGACCACTAAAGAGCGTCGCAGTGAGCTGCGTCCAGATCTCGGGGTCACCGATGGAACTTTGCAGCATCTTGACGTCGTTGTCTCCCTGTTCGCTTGCCTGGAACTTCTTTAGCACATCGGTCAGAGCCTTTTGCTTTGAGCGAGACAGATGCTGAATAATGCCCAGCAGCTGCGTTGTCGTGTGCGAAAGCGTCGGGACTGTCGGCGCACTATCTGATGCAGACTCTGTTCGTTTTGAAGCAGCGATTTGCTCCTTTGCTTGCTCCTTCAGAATGCCGTCACCCTTGGCGTCTGCACTGCTGTGGCGGTGGTCATGGGGCCGACATCCGGTAGCTTCGGCGCCGTTCTCGCCCTCTTCATCAAACTCTTCAAACGATTCCTCCAAATAACTTTCGTCCATCGCACTCCCGTCGCTGTCCTCGTCGTCTTCTTCGCCGTCGCCAGCGTTGCGATCGCCACTGGCATCAGCCTCAGCTCCATCTTCCTCATCGCCATCATCACCGCGGATACCTCTCGCATCCTGGTCTGGCGATTGCTCTGTCAGACACAGATGCGCTCTGCCGTCTCGGTTTTCAAGCGCAATGTTCATCGGACCCTGCGGTCGACTCCATTTTGCACGCGTCGTTCGAACCGGCTGCTGGGAGCGCTCGTCGCTCGCTTTCGCTGCAAAAACGCCTCCTGACTCGGTGCCTCCGCGCTGGAAATGCAGCGTCGTGGACGGCGCGGACTTGCATTGGCTCTGACGGTCATTCGCCCTTGGCTCCGAAGAGTTCTTCTCACCTGCGACTGCTGTCGACTGCGCCATTCGAGTTGGTAGCAGCGACGCCGCCGACTTGTTCTTGCGCACCGCTGCGCCTGAGCTGCTATGGTGATGGTGGTGGTGATGTGCTGCGGCTGCCGACTTTGGCACGTTGAACGTCGTCACGAACGCCTCCTCGCGCTCCTGCAGCACGCCCTTCTCCTTCTGCGTCTTGGACGCCGCCGCGAGCTTCTTCTTGAGCCGATCCCGCTCTTCGAGCATCTTGATGTACTGCCGCTGCTTCTCCAGCACCGGGTCGTTTGCCGCACTCGGCCCTGCAGCATCCGCGGCGCCGCCACTTCCAGCGAACGGCGACGGACGAAAGTCGCTCTGCTTGTCCCATTTCTTGCGCTCCGCCACGGTCTCCTCAAGGGCGCGCGTTGCGCTTGTGTGGCGCTCTTGCTTTGACATACACGCGCGCGTTTTGGCGCCAAGAAGCGCCGCCGTTGGTCGTCTGAAACGCCAGGAGACGCCTCTTCGTCTGGCGTGCGCGCACTCAAAAAGCACAGACGCACGCGCACGAGTGGCGTCCCAACCGCGACCGAATGGGGTTCACTCGCCGACGGTGCGGCGAGCACTACTTGCATGGGAGCAACCTGCCACCAAGGACGGCGGACAGCGGCGCGACGTCCAGCAGCAAGCGTCGACAAAATGGCGCGAGAGCGAGCATCTTTGCTGGATGGTCAAAACCTCTATAAATGAATAATATACCTAGAGGGTACATTTTAGGATGCGGAGCACTATTCAGGCTGTGCAATTTAATAAATGGGACTAAAATGACCACTACACAGGCTCCTATAGTATCTGCTGCGATGCAAAAGCGCCCCGCAACATGCGCACTGTGCTGATCCTGTATATCTTTTTTGGAGAGTGCTGCTCCAATGAAATTAGTGAGCATTTACAAACAGTAGCGGCTTGGAAATGGGGTGAACGTGAGGTATCACTACAGAAGACCATCGCAAGAATGAAAGCATACACACACAGTGTCACATACTTCATTCACTATACTCAAAGTAGATCTCGCACTTAAGCACGCTATGCCCCGCAGCAAAACTGCGGTCGCATGCTCAATTCTACCCAACCTTCCAACATATTCATCAAACGTAATCAGACCTGAATCCAACTTCAGCAAATCTGCAACTATCTCACACGAGAGTACAAACACGGCCAGGGTTGCCGCCAATTTCTTATTAGTTACCATCACCTTGACCTTGTTTGCTACCGCCTCCTTGGCCTGGATTCCCGTCACCACCTTGACCTGGCTTGCCGTCGTGGTCGCCACGTCCTTGGCCCGGCTTGCTGCCGCCACCGCGACCAGGATGTCCGTCGTCGCTGTCGTGGTCACCGCCGCCTCCGCCCTGGTTACCGCCCCCACCATGGTAGGGGTTATCGTTGGTCTCTGCCGATTCTTCGCGGCAAATGAGGTGCCAGCTCTGCTTCTTGGATTTCTCTTTGAGGCATCTTTTGACGTTGTTTCCAGAATCGCCCGAACGGCATTCATAGCCAGCGCTTGCGCAGCACTTGCTTCCGGACCGGCCGTGCCCGCCGCACTGCGCACCGTCCGCGACGGTGCAGCCGTCGTCGTAGCCTTGAGCGCGCAGGTAGCGCTGCGCGGTATCAGCCTCCGTGCTACGAAGAGCAATGGCGGCGAGTACGAGGAGTGGCGCGTAGATTTTCATCGTATCGCGACGAATCGGGGGAAGTGGGACGGGTAGATGCTCGTGGGCAGGGAGTACGTTGGTCGCACTTGTGTTGGATCCAGGAAATTGGGAAGTGAGCAACCTCCTTCCTCGCGTTTCTACTCCGCACTGCAGCCCGCGCTACAGAGCAGCTTCTCTCTTCTCCTGGGCATTTCGTGCTGAACCAAAAAGCCACAGGTTGAACTTTAAGCGGTGCGTATGAATCAGCGCTCTTGTCGAAAGTGGTTCCAGTGCGTTTGGAGTCACTTCAATGGATTAATCCGTCTCCGGCGCATGACACAAGGCAGGAAAGGTATCCACACGCATCCGCACGCCGCCGTTTTGTGCGCTTTGACGCGACATCATGCACGCCCACACTCGACAACAGAGCAAATAGTGGGTGCCACGTGTGGATACACGTCTCCACATAGCAGCCATTCTTTCCATTTTTATAGGGTGGCCACGACCGTTTGCAGGATTGCCCTGAGGCACGCGCGCGGCTCGTCACAACAGCATCAACTCGCTTACGTTGTGGCATGTTCCTGGACCTCGCTGTAAAAATGTGTCCTTCATTTTTCTTCCTTTGGAGGAAAAAGTGCAAGTGCCGCGATCTTCTGACTGTCGTGGGCGAGGTTCCTTCTGAGGGTGAGGTCCAAGGCGTTCGACTGTTCTTCTGCACGATGCCACCAGACTCCTCGCAGGCACTTCACAGCCATACAAACGCCAGAAAATGTATCTGGTTTTTTTTTTTTTAGATCCATGGCGATTGCAAGCGGCTCACTTCTGGTGTTTTCAGAAAACTTCAACACGCGCATTCTCATGAGGATGCCAGGTACTAAACACCCAGTCTCGGAGAAAGTGGCGGTAGAGCGTGGGGGCAGCGTGAGATCCACGACGACGCTCTCGGCGCCAGGCTCAGAGCGCGCAGCCTTGGGGCTTCTGCATGGTACCGAGCGGCCGAGAAGGCTGCCATCTCCACAACTGGGGCTTCCAGCAACGAACTCGATTGCAGGTGCAAACGCATCCATCTCCATCACATCGCGCTACCGGTAGCAGCTCCAATACGCAAACTTCATCATGGAGATCACGAATAGGAATCTGAGCGGCACGTACACAATCGCGCTGCTACTCGCTGTTAACTGGCTCCGGTGATGTTGTAGGGCTTCGCAGCAGCCACTTGCGGAATCAGTCAAAGCTTGGGAATTCGATCAAATAACCTGGCGGGGGAAGGCTCGGTTCGTGGTCTTGGTTGATGATCGGCGTCTTGTAGGTTCGGGAGAGAAAGCAGCGGCCAGTCTGCTCCAGGAACGACATTGAGCGATTCACGAACCGCGCTGTCGGCGACACCAGCACGCCATCGACCGAGATTTGGATCTGCGTCACGCCACGAAGCGGCTCTTGTTGTAGTTGATTCCACACGAAGAGAGGCTATACACACGCTGCTTTTTTCTTGAGCTCAATGCGGATTTCTTCCGGTCGCCAGCGGCACTAACCACATTTGCATGCCGTCACACCAACACCATCTATCGCGATGCAAGTGCTGAGAAGCCGAAAAGCGATGCTCTGGGGAACAACGTCGTCTCACCTTGTTAAAAGGCCGCGGATCGGATCGAAGTGCGAGTCGAACTATTTGCGCCACGAAGACACGACTGTGATGCAGTCCAAGCAAGCACAACTAGCATTTGTAGAGACAACCCAACGATGCACGTACCGATCCCAAGTCTTGTGAGTGCCGCGTCCGTTCACTAGGGATATGCTGAGAGGGTACGGACGGGATTGCGTCCAATCCATGCAGCTCAGAACGCCTCAGGTCGACGGCCTTTGTGCTTTGGAACGTCAAGGACGCACGATGAAACTAAAAAGCTTCGTGTCTCGTGGCACATTGCTCAGTGTCGTCGATTTCGCAGCTACGACCAAGAAGCTTTCACATCCGCGAGGCGTCACCGACTGTCTGTTCCTTCGTCCTTTTCGATTTCGCGCCACTGCAATGATGGTAATGGTGGTGATACGCTGCGGCCGCGAACTTTGGGCACGTTGAGCGTCGTCACGAACGCCTTCTCGGCAGCTTGTTCTTCTCCTTCTGCGTCTTGGACGCCGCCGCCGCGAGCTTCGTTCAGAAGCGCCGTTAATCGCTCGCCTGAACAGTGCCAGGCATGAAGGAGGATCGCCTCTTTGTTCAATATGCTGCCATTCCTTCCCACCGCTGTTCGTCATGGACGCAATACCCGCTGCAGAATGGGAGCGCGCATGCAGTAAACGGGCCTGCATGGCCACGAGCAGCTGGAGAACGTACGTTGGTGCGCGTGCGACGTTGCCTTTGACCGGAGACTGCATCGCGCGGCCAGTTGAGCGCGTGCGCTGCTCGCACTAGAGCCTCCTGCCATCGAGGGGCGGCCGCCTGCCGTGCTTGCAAAACGTGGCGCAAATGCGGAGCCACTTGCCCTTCCGCCCCGCATTTTCGCAGTCCATAGCTCCAGCTACTAATATGTGTGAGCCCTGTGGGATAACCTCTTTAGCTTTGTTACACACCATCCAAACTGTTTAGGACAGCCCATCTGTTTTCTCAAAAATGGTGAAGATGTGCAGTTTGGGGAAACAAGTACTATACAGACTGTTTGAATTAGTTACTGTTGTTCACCAATTTCTTCAGTGTCGTTGAGGCTCTCTCCCATTTTTTCGTGTGATTGATTGGTTACAACACTCTTGAAAAAAGTCCAGATTCGCTGCGTCACAGAGCTCTTGCTCGAAGTCGAGCACATAGAAATCCTGCCAGTATCACCTGATGTCTATTTGAACACGCACTACTATAATATTGCGCGTTTGAACAGACACAACAATTAATCGTGTCTGGGATGATAATTGTCTTTTCCTTGATGCAGGTCTAATTTAATAGGGAATATAAAAATATACACCAGGATAAATTAAAAGTAAAAAATACACAAAAAGATTAAAAAGTAAAAAATATACAAAAAGATTGGAAAATAAAAAATAGACCAATCACGTATACTATACGACAAAGTATACACATTATCCAAATATCATTAAACCAGCATCACGTATGGTTAGACAAGCGTGAATCTTAATCAATGTGTACATATGCAGTATATTTTTCTGTGCTTTTGACGAGGAAAATCCAGTCTAGGATGAAAAACCTCGAACATGCACTATGTAATAGACAAACAAACTCAACCAAGCGAACTAACCAGGGCAAGTCTTACGGTTGTGGCCAATTTGTTTGCAAATTCCACACCTTCGAATACGCCGACACTCCAGAATCTCAGTAGCTTGTTGGGATAAAATCCTTTTCTTCTTTGG
>JAADVP010001032.1:0-11798 GCA_023335675.1 Globisporangium solare | reverse complement strand
TGCTGGGTGGTCCAGCAACTTCTGTGTTGTAGAACCACTTCGACTCCTAGACGAAACTCCAAGAGAAGAGTAGGTAGGAGAATGGATATTGTAGGTCACTAGATGAACCTAAATATACCTCACCTTATAACCATAACCATAACAACTTGCTTGTGCGCGCGGTCAATGATCACGCAAAGGACCAGGCGAACCAATGCACGCTGTCGCACAAGGGAAGTGACAGCTCGATGCCGATGATTCGAGCCACTCGCTATGGGTACAAGACCAAGATGGTCCGGGAGAATATTGCCGTAAGCAAGCAGACAACGACGGGCGTTCTCGACCCATGGTGGGGCCCGTCGAGCCACTACGACGACCTCCTGCGCGCGGACACGACCGAAGTCGGCTTTGCGCGCGCAACCAACGCGGCGTGTGACGACTACAAGACCTACTGGTCGCAGATATTCAGCTACCAGTAGATCGGTCATTGGCGAGCGTCCCTCTCTCCTTATCGTGGAAAACCACTCAGATACTCGTATCTTTGTAGCGTTCTCGGGCTTGCAATGTGCTTTCATCGGATCAGCTTACATGTGATCACCAGTAGATAGCCAACCGACTACTGAAAACAAGAGCTTTTCAACATCGCTTTGGTATCATTCTCGCAGGATCGGTGATACTATTAGTACATGGTTTGTTTCAGGCACTGCGGGCTACACGGACACGTGAGCTGAGAGGCGTCTTCTCGTCGTGATCGCTTCGCTCGCTGATGCGGACCTTTGATGCAACACAAACGACCAGTTCATGCTTCTCAGTTCCGACACTGCATATTGCATCGGTCGCACTCGAGCGCAAGTCTCTAATCTCATAGAGGGTGAGAGCCTTCAATGTCCAAACGCACGATACCAGAAGGTGTAGAGGAGTCCTTGCACCAACTGGCCATGCTTGGGAGTTGGCATTTGACTGAGCATAGTCATCCAACATCGGGTGGGGGTAGGCACGACTGCGCATCCAATGTCCAAGGATGCTGGAAACGGCACGAGATCTATTCTCTTTCTGGGAAAGCGTTCTCAGAAAGATGAAGAAGACTCAAATATAGCTGCCGGTGCAGAATAGACGTTTGGATCGGCTCTTTTGCATCTTTGACGCGAAACGGTTCTGATCTGGCAGGTCCGTGAAGCAATGAGCTGGCAGCAGCCACCTTCCTCCCAGTCGCCGAGTTCTCCCACTTTGCCAAGAAGCGCTTCTGCTAGCCCTCTCGTCCCGCACGCTCCATCAAGTCCCCAAGGCATCACGAAGGCGTACCTCGCCACGGCCATTCTTGTGCTCTGTGTGTTACCGGTTTTTGGTGTCTCGAAGTGGATTGTGAATGACGACAGTCGCTCTCTACGGGCCACCAACTGCGTCTTCCACGGCGGCAACGCCATTCAAGAAACGATGCAGATGGTCATCGCTTGCGAAAGCGTCTGTGCCAGCATCGCAGAATGCATACACTGGGCCTGGTCTGATGGGAATTGCGTGCACTTGAAGGGCAATTCGGGGGCACCGGCGCATCTCAATCACGCAAACTGCGGCTTTGTCATTGGGCGATATCAGCTTCCAAGCCAACCAGACGCTGCTGTAAACCAAGCACCCCTCTGATTGTTTGGACGGTGGTAGCGTCAGCTTGAGCATAGGTAGCCGTGTCGCTTGATATTGTGTATACTAAAAGAAACAAGCCCGTACTCGTGACGCGATTGGCGCCAAAAGTCTTGCTACCAGCAGTGTTCTTGTGTTTCGGCCACAACCAATTGCTTGGGCAGCGGGACCAAGTCTGACCGACGAAAGACGAAGAATTGCTTCCACCGGCGGCATCACGTTTCCCCCACACGTTTCCAGTGTTCTGGTGGTTTTGGTTGCTTGCCGAGAGGATGGTTCCGTTCCCCAGAGTCAGACGCGTCTCGACGCAAGTTCAGCATGTCCATTTTGCTCACCTGTGTGTTTTTGACTTCGATTTGTCTTCACGGCGAGTTCGTTTCACATCTGGCAGCGCGGCAGAATTAGCCGTAAGAAGCGTCCCACGAGCCCATCGCTCGCTCTCGTAATTCCATTGCAGTGGGCACCTGCGAGTACTTGCTCAAACCACAACTCTCCTCTCTCTCTCTCTCGTATCAGCGTCCGGACGGCGACTGCAGCGTCGCAAAGAGCTCCGTGCGCGACACAAGACGATGCAGGAGCAGTCCCATGAGATCGGATTTCGCGCGGTCGGCCATGCCGAGGGCTGGAAGCGCAAGTTCCAGAAGGAGATCAAGGTTAATCAGCTAGAATCGGTGGGATCACACGCACCGTGGCCGAACGAAGTCTGCTAACCAACCCCAAACTTGTATGTCGCGCAGGTAAACCAAGAACTCGGTCGGCGTCTGCGAGTAAGACTTGATTCTGGATAGCAGCTTTATTGCCGGGCCAAGGTGGTGATAACCACGTATCGTGACAGGAGCTCAAACAGCAATTGCACGATGAAAAAGTGCGCTATCAGCACGCCGTAACGCAACTTCGGGACTACAAAGCGCAGCACGAGTGCGAAAGTTGCGTGCAGGTTGGTCGTCTTCCTCTTCAATTTCGCTGCACACCCAGTCTGCTGCACACTGAGACCGGTGAACCTTGCTTGTTTGCGTGTCCGGTGCTCCAGTCGCGAAAAGAATGCGTCAGATGCCGTGCACTTCAAGAGGAAGTCAACGAGCTGGAAAAGCGTCTGGGCTTTCAAGAGCCACTCCAGCCGAACCAAGAGAGCGACGACTCCGCTGAGCTCGAGACGACAGTGGTTCAACACGACGACTTCGACGGTGAGGCTTCCGATCTGCCGACCAGCAGCCCCACGAACAATAGAGGCAACGCCATTGCGTCGCCGGTTGCTTCTGTCAAGCAAAATAAACCCCACGGCGACGAGAGCGTAGGGCAAGTAAGACGAACAGAGCCTACAGCAGATCGAATGCGAGAATCGACGTCACGATCACGTCACCTCAGCCAAGAACGCCAGCAGGAACCGGCAAACCGTTCCGCAGCGCACGAAAATCCCAGTGTTCGAGAAATCCATACAGTGCACCACACTACGTCTTTCAACTCGTTCATTGGATACGACGACAGCAGCTCGCTCAGCGAGCTGTTCAAATACGCGCTCGTGCTCGCTGGTTCCATGGCCACAAAGCCGCCGCGGATACCGCTCGTCAAACGAAAACCATCTGCAGACTTCCAGCGCACGCGGAGCCTCCCAGAAGGCGGCAGTCAACCCGATTCAACAGCCTCTAAAGCGCCGACAGTGCCACCGCTTGCGCACTCTGCCGACAACATTGCCACCACACCGTGGAGCCCGCCGTCTACGCCGTCCAAATTCAAATTGTTGACAAGACCGACTCGACTTACCAGTCGATATTCTTCACAGACGCTTCTCGACTTCATCGCTGAAGAGCAGCCAACGCCTTCGCCGCAACGGAAGCCTGGATGGCTCGCCAACCTCGCCTCCCAGCGGTTCCGTGGCACAACCGCCAGCAGCTACAGTCGAGGCCCCCGCTCGCTTGATCTCCACAATAGAAGAATAAGGGCTAGAAGCACCCGCTCCTCCTCCAATTGCTGCTGCACCCATACCGCCAGCGTCCAAAATGGTACGTGTGTTTCCGCCACAAATCAAAGACGTTGCCGAGCTGGAAGGACTCGTCGAGCTTTGCTTCCCCTACGGCGAGCGCGGTCCTCAGGCGAGTGAGTTCACACTCGCGGCACTCAAGCGAACGCTTCAGGAGCGGCATCGCACGTACCGCAATGCCGACTCGACCTTCGTGCTGACAATCACAAGCGCGAGCAATCCGTGCGAGATCACGTACGCGATCTGCACCATCTGCCCCCTTCTCGCCGACGAGCCACCACTGACTTCATGCGATCCGCAACAACAGCACGACGCTGGTTCGATGGCAGATGCTGACGCTTCACTCCAGGGAGCACAGCAGAGCACACAGTGCTGTCTGTGTCTTCTGAGTCCGTATCCGTTTTTCAGTTTGTTCTTCAAAGTGCTTTTTGGTATCGCTGTACTCTGGGACGAAAAGCGCAAGGCACGCAACGCGAGTTACGCGCTCGCACTGAAAGACAAGCGATCTCCATTGCCGACACCGCTGGCACTCGGTGACTTCGTCGCGTACTTCCAGGCGGTCCTGTCACGGCTGCAGCAGATGCGGATCCCGTCCATGGGTGGCTGGAGCCGCACGGTGCTCTCCCCAGATATCACGCACCTGTCGTTCCACCGCCCGCACAGCGAAAGTGTCGCGATGGAGCGCCGCATGCTGCTGCTCGAGTACGCGGCCCCGACGCTCTTTGCGCTGCTCTCAGTGGACCAGGTGCTGTTCCTTCTGGGGTGTCTCTGCTGCGAGCAAAAAGTGCTCGTTGTCTCGGATCACGTCAATATCGTGAATTCGTGCGTCCTGGCTCTCACCACGCTGCTCGGTCCTCTGCAGTGGGCGGGTCCCGTCGTCACAGTGCTACCGCCGCGGCTTGACGAGCTCCTCGAGACGCCAGTGCCGCTGATCGCCGGGCGGGTCTCGATCAACTCGGCGTCAATCCCCGAGTTCTCGACGCTCGCCAAGCCCATGGTAGGCGTCATCGAGATGAACATGGACCAGAACAACGTCTGCATGCACAGCGACGACCTCATGAACTACCACGAGCTCAAGCTTCCTGGCTGCGACGCGCTTGTGCACGAACTCGCGTACTTTGCGTCTCAATTGTTCGCGAAGCACCACGACCCCGAGTTTCCGACCGTCCAACAAGCCGAGGCATGTGAGATCATCTGCACGCGCATCCATCGCCACTTCGAGTTCCTGTGTTCACTGGCGCTCGGCGAAAGCTCGGAGATTGACGACATGGGAGCGGTGTCCGAGCGTGCTGGTCAGAGCTCGTTCTCCTCGCATGACAGCAACGTCATAAAGAACAGCGACGCCGCTGCAAACTTCTCGCCGTCTTCATCTTCAACGACAGATGCTTCGCGCAGGTTTAGCGATCTGACGGGCGACTACATCCGACGCTTTAAGGAAACGCAAATGTTCAGCATGTTTCAACTGCAGCGCCAGGAGCAGCACGCGAACGACGCGGTGGCTGCCGCAGCTGAGGACGACGACGACGACGATGACGACATGGGAGAGAACGGTGCCGACGTGGGCGATCGGACTGCAGCGGCTTGTGATACTGACGCCCTTTTCATCGACGACACGATCATCTACGAGCCTGACGCACTCTGCTGCCTCAACAAGTGAAAGCATCCTGCGATACGCACAGTCAGTCTCAAAGCATGCAGACCACGGGAGTAAGCACTAGTCAATCAAAATGGTTCAAACGCTACGGAACTTACCACACACACTTGGATGGACAACGGTGTTTGTGCATATCGTTGCATCAGGTGTTCTCCGCCGTGGCAGAAACAGCAAATGCAGGCGTCATATCCATCGCGACTCACTTCTCTAACCGTTTGTTTGTTCTCTGCTTTTGACGTCATCTCGTCTGCGGTCCTGTCAGGACGTTTAACACGTGGTCACACAACACAAGCATAGTTTCGCCAGCGCAATCAGTCGGCGCGAGAACTGCAGTTTTCGTTCGGTCGCGCTTGCATTTACGACTTTGGCAGTTTTAGTACACATTGGGCCGTGCCAACGCGCACGATGGCTCGCACTCAACAGAACTGAGCGTTGCGCATCGTCAGATGCACTGAAAAGTAGTTCCGCAATCAGCAAACGGCCCCAGTGTCCATGAACTAACCCATGGTTGACGTTTTCAGGCAGCATCCTCGAGTCTGCAGTCGTCAATATGGGGGTTTTCTTGCCCATAGAGATGCAAACAGTTTGCGCGTGCGCAGCTGCCACATGACTGCATGCTTGACAAGTGCATACACACCACGAGTTGTGAGCGACCGAGGATGTTCCAGCAGGCAATGCCTGTTACTTGGGGTATATTGTTTTGTTGTTTTTGTTTTCTGTTTGGAGGTTTGCTGAACGCGTTGGCCCTTTTGTTGCTCTTAGTTTCTCCGTCTTGGCTTTCCTGAAGGAGTTGTTCTTTGTGCGCCAGTGCTGTCGGACGGAGTTGAATCGACTCTGCTTGGGCTTTTTGCTTGCTTCCCTGATCTATCGGAGCTCCACACCAAGATCGCTCACCATCTTGTCACGCACAGAGAGCTACGCAAAGCGCACAAAGAGAGAGTACGTGAGCGTGGCTCCCTCCCTCAACGCAACGAAAGAGACAAGCAGGATGAACCTGGAACGCATCGACTTCTTCATTGGTCAGGTTGCGGTCCATGTGGCGGTACACGATGCGATAGCACTTGCTCTCGCGCTGGGTCTTCGGGTGGCGGAACTGGTCCACGACAGACACCTACGCAGCATCGTAATGAAACCAACACGTCAGTGACCGCGAATGCCGCCTACCCATCCTTTCGTAGCACGTGAATGCTGAACCTGTTCGACAAGGTCGCCCGCGACGTCGCGCACGACTTCAAAGAGATTGTTCTCGTGGAAATCGTCGCCGTGCCAGAAGCTCACGTCCTTGTAACAGCCCGGATACTTGCTGTACGGCTTGAACTTGGTGATCTTGCCGTCCTGGAACTGCGAGAGGAAGCGCCGGTCCTTGGACCAGAAGAGACGGATGTCCGGGATGTCAAAGAGCACCATCGCGAGACGTTCGAGGCCGAGACCGAACGCCCAGCCCACTTCCTCGCCGATGCCGGCATTGCGGATGATGCTCTGCTGCAGCACACCGCAGCCCAGCACTTCCAGCCAGTCTCCCTACCAAACAAGAGCATCTCAGTGTGTGGCGCTCATTCGTGGCATATACACAACGCCAGCCTCATGACGTACATTAAAGTATATCTCGAGCTCCAAGGACGGGTCCGTGAACGGGAAGTACGCGTCAACCCAACGCATCTCGACTTGGCCAAAGAGCGTGGCCACGAGCCCCTCGAGCGTCTTCTTGAGCTCCTCCTGCACGATCGCCACCTTCTCGTCGCGCGGCATCGCTTCGTCCAGCTATACGGCCAGCAAACAAGACCAGGTTGACAAACCAGTGGCCATCCCATTCATCATACAAAACAGAAGCGATGTCGGACTGCCCACCTCGGAGAAGATGCGCACGCCCTCCATCTGGTGGAATACCGGGTAGTGGTTTGCATCGATCTCGTCGCGGCGGTACACGTCGCCAGACACGAGGAACGACTTGATGCCCTGCTTCATGGTCGGCACCTCGTGGGCGCTCGTGTGCGCGCGCAGCACGGTCGTCGGGTTAACGTAGTACGTGTCCGTGACCTTGCGGCTCACGTGGTCCTTGGGCACGAGCATCGAGTCGAAGCAGTCCTCGGTCGACACCACGGGGCTCAAGTTGTCAAACATCGTGAACTTGGGGTGGCTGCCCAACGACACACACACACACACACACAGTGATCAGTGTCCTCTCCCCTCGACATGCAGCGCGTCAACATCGAGACATAGATAAATAGTGGCCACGGCTGGCGCGCGTACCCGTGGGTGGCGTGGAGCTCGTCAAAGTAGCCCTCGATCTTGGTCTTAATGATGTTGAGCGGGTGGTGCTTCTGACGGTGCAGGTTCTCGCCGATCTTGGCCGCGATCGACTCGCTCACGTTGCAGTACGGGTCGCGGTTCTTCATCCACTCGAGCTCTGCGCATTTCGCGCATCACGTTGCCGTAGACACGCTCCAGTGAGCTCCTCGCCATCTCCAACGCACCATTCATACAACAAGGACGTACCCGTGCCTGAGGACGACGCGAACGCGCGCGCCGCATTCCGCGCAGTCGTGTTGCTCTCGAGCGCGCGCGGGACGCGCACAGGCGCCGCCGCGCGCAGCAGTCGGCCGATGCGCATCATTTTCACTTGGGATTTTCCGCAAATTGCTGATCTCCGTCCAATGATAACGGTACGGAATGCATGTGCACCACACTAAATTTTACTATACTTTTGTCGTTGAGGTCCTAGTTGCATGTGGTACGTAGCTGTACGTAAATAGCCTAAAATAATAAAAAAAAGAAAGTGTGCAGGGACAAATCGCCTAAAATACTAAAAAGCTCCGATCAGGAAGCGGGTGGCGCAAGATGCACCTGGAAGTGGCAGAGCACGGCTGTCATGTTGTCCGCGTCGTCGCCAAAGATACGCCGCGCGCGCTTCAGGTTCGCCGCCAGCAGCGCCGCGACACTCTTATCGATCGGGTACGGCGGTGGCGCCGCCTCAGCGGCGCTCGCTGCATCCCCCTTGCGTTTCACTTGCGCCTCTTTGTCGCCGTTCTTGTGGATAAACTGGAAGAGCTCGTCGTATTTCCACGTGTCCCACACGCCGTCGGACGCGACCACGAGCATGAACTCAGCGAGCGACTTGTTGGCTTCCTCGGCGTCGTTGTTGTTGTTACCGCTATCGGTGCTCGTGGCGGCATCGTCGTCGTCGTCCTCTTCGTCGTTATTGTCCTCCGTGGACTGCGCCTCCTCTCCGTACATGCGCCGCCGCACGATCTTCTCGAGCGAGATCTCGCGCACGCTCGGCTCGCAGCTCACACCGAACGTGTGCATATGGAAGTCGCCGAGCGACCGCGTGAATGCGAGCGCATCGGGGTACACGCACTCATCGGGGGTCGCCACGACTGTCGCCCACTCGTCGCGCACGTTCTTCAAGTAATCGCCCTCGCGCTTGCGTCGCAGGTCGCCATCGCTGTTGAAATGGTACATTTGCGTCCGCTTGCTGCGCGGGTCGCACGCGTCAAAGAGGAATCGGAGCGCCGGCATCTCGCGGTTGAGCGAACAGCGGCGGAACTCGCGCGCGCGCAAAAATTCGCTCTCGTTGTCAGGAGAGTGCTCGCCTGTGAGCATCAGCATGCCGATCGTCTTGGACGCCTTGCTCCTGTCCTGCACCACATTCGTCGCTGCATCATCATGTGAGCTTAGTCGTTCGTCGTCCTCGCCATGCACAACCAAATCCGTGGGCTTCAAAATCGGCGCCTTCGTGCCGATCATCGCGCACGAGTCGCCGACATTCGCGACAAACACGCGTCGACCGGCGTCCAAAATCACAACAATCGTCACCGTCGTGCCCCCTCGCGCACACATAAACGGCGCGCTGCCAGTCGCGTTCGCGCTCGCCGCTTTCACCAGGTATCCGTTCTGCTCCTTGACAGCAAACCCTCTTCGCTCGTACAATGCGCGCACAACGCCCTTGATCGCGTCGTGGCACGCTGCAAACATGTCAGAAAACGTCTGCTGCGGTTGCTGCGCCAGCGCGTCGTAGTCGTCGCGCGTGAAGCTCTGGAAGCGCGCCTCAAAGTAGTTGCGCGCCGCGAGCGCGACGTCGCGGCCGCACTCCTTGCCGTGGCCGTCAAACACGCCGAGCACCACGGCGGCGTGCGGCACGTCGCCGTACGCGAAGAACGTGTCCTGGTTCACGCGGCTCTTGCTACACCCGGGGTCCGTCACGCCGCTCACGGCGACATGCGCCACGGCGTCGGGAGTGTCGAGACGCCACGGCGCGTGGAAGCGCATCGGGTACGTCACGAACGCGCTCATGGCGTCTGGAGGATGCGCGGATCCCGATATGCGGCAGCGGGTCGCGAGCTTCTCTCTCTCTGTCTGCGACAGCAGCGCCTGATAGTCGAAAGATCTTGAAATGGGTGCTCCCGTGTCGAGTGCCACTGTGCGCATGATGCAGGGACGACGGCATGGTGGTGTTCATCGAAAGATAGAGGCTGCGGGATTAGTAGAGACACGAGTGGCAACGAATCATACTTGAAAAGGTAAATGTGCGTTTGAATTGAAGAGGGTAACAAATTACACAGTGTTTGCTAGGTTGCGAACCAAAAAGCGGCAGCGAGGGGGCGCGGTACTTTGTACGAACATTGAAGTTTCCGCGATCTTTCTTACAAAATGGGGAATGGGGAACGGATGATGGATAAAACACCTCTTTATCAAACTTATTATTGCTAGTGCGACATATTGCCTCTACATATACCCTTTTAAATCGGATATATCATTTATTTGAAGGGAAACAGGGCACGTCAAATTTCTGTGCCTCTGATTGGTGAAAGAGCATTTTGTTGAGGCGAAGCTCGACCCGCCACCCACGACTGGGTGTTTGGTTGGAAGCAACATGCCTTTTCACCCTTTCACCCATCTGATACGATCACGAATGGGTGGAATGCACCGGACACCCAAATCGACACAAACAAAAATAGAAACGCACCACGCTTAAGTGCGCACGTACGTGGCCACGCGCATCATGGCTGCCTGCAACTTTGCATGCGAATGAATGTGTGACAGTGCCTGCATACTTACCGCTGAGAATAGATGGGCGGGCGTTGAAGTTGCCCCTGTGCACCAGGCGCGTGTCTGCGCGCGCATCAACACGAGATCAATCGTCTTCTTATCCGAAGCTGCGGATCTTTGTGGCGTGCGCCAGCAGCAAGCATGGCGCTGGCGTGAAGCGCTCGCCCATTTCCCAATTCGCTCCGCTCAACGCAGACCAGCAAGCCCCACACCAGTCACATTCAGCACGATGGTCTCTGCCCCCGTCCTCGTCGCCAGCCCCGTGCACACGCAGTCGACGCACCACGTCGCCAACTCGCACATCCGCGAGATGGACTCGGACGTGCTCTACCACATCGGGCTCACGTGCTCGAGCGACGAGAAGCAGAAGATCGTCGACCTCTTCGGTGACGTGCGCTTCTTCATCACGGGCGGCAGCGCCGAGCGCATGACCCACTTTGCGCAGAGCGTCGCGAGCGAGCTCAAGATCGCGACGCCCTTCGGATACGCGCTCACGCCCATCGGCAGCACGTCGCGGTACACGGTGTACAAGGTCGGACCGGTGCTCATCGCGAACCACGGCATGGGCATGCCGAGCGTGTCCATTCTGCTGCATGAAGTCACCAAGCTACTCGAGTACGCCGGTGCAAACGACGCAGTGTACATCCGTATGGGCACGAGCGGCGGCATCGGCGTGGACCCCGGCACCGTCGTGATCACGTCCGAGGGTGTCAACAACAAGATGGAGTCCGTGGACGACGTCGCGATCCTCGGCGACATTGTGCAGCGGCCGTCGATCTGCACGCCCGATGTCATCGCGGAGATCACGGCTGCCGCGACCGAGGTCGGACTGCCGTTCGCCGTCGGCAAGACGCTCACGTGCGACGACTTCTACGAAGGCCAGGGCCGCCTCGACGGCGCCATCTGCGAGTACTCGCTCGAGGACAAGATGCAGTTTCTGCAAAAGTGCGCGGACTCGGGCGTCAAGAACATCGAGATGGAGGCGCGCGGCTTCGCGGCGTTCTGCTACAAGCTGCGCATCCCCGTCGCCGTCGTGTGCGTGACGCTGCTCAACCGGCTGCTGGGCGACCAGGTGCTCTCGAGCCACGCGACGCTGCAGGGCTACGAGGAGCGCCCGGCCGCCGTGCTGCTGTATTACATCAAGAAGAAGCTCGCGATGTAAGATACGATAGGAAGAGCCCTTGCATTACACTAGGTACAAGCAAATGGGTTCATTTTTGTTCCAGCCAGTGCTTGGTCTTCATTGCATAGGAGAGGCATAAAGGTTTCGCTCCATATTAAACGTGAAAGGAACCGAGTTCACTTCAAACAAGCTGCTTTTTTGCTTGACCCATACTGCAGACAGTGACTATTTTCCACCGGATCGTCTTCCTACTATTTTCGTAACCTGTCGGTCAGTCGGTCACGCCCAAAAAGTAACGCTTTTTCCAGTCCAACATCAGACGGTGTATGTTACAGTTGTGGTACAGTGGTCACTTTTTGAATTCATGTGTCGAGGCTTGC
>JAADVP010001031.1:0-11799 GCA_023335675.1 Globisporangium solare | reverse complement strand
TCCCCCCCCCCCTCTCCTCCTCCTTTCTTGCTTGGGGCTTTTTTGCGTCATGTTCTCGCAAGCCGCAAAAGCGAAGGCGGGACTTTCCTCCTCCTCCCACGGGGCCGGCCATTCGGCTTCCTTCCAGCAAGCGCAACAAGTGCGCGCTGCCACCCGCAGCAGGCGCCCGTAACGTCGAGACGCTTGCAAGCCGCCACGTACACCAGATCCGGCAAACCCGCGCGCGCAAGAGAGAAAGAGAGTGTGTTGTGCTTGCGTGTGGCCATTCGACGCAACGCGCGCGCCTTCGCATTGTCATCACCACGTAGCCGCAGTCGCGCTTTTCCCCGAGTATGGACATTGGCACGGAGGTGTGGGTCAAGTGCGCGGCGCCGCAGGTGTGGGCGCCCGGCGTGGTGCTCGAGTGCCCGCACACGGGCGTCGTCCGCGTGCAGCTGCAGCCGAGCGGCGCCGTGGTCGCGGCCGCGTACGCCGCGGCGCAGGACGACGCCGCGAGCGAGCTGTACATCCGCAACAAGGAGCGCCGCGTGCACGAGCTGGCGGCGCTCACCCAACTCGAGTACCTGCACGAGCCCGCACTGCTGCACGCGCTGAGCGAGCGCTTTGCGCACGACCAGATCTACACGTCCATCGGCGACATCCTCGTGGCCGTCAATCCGCTCAAGAGCCTCGACCTCTACGGCCAGGATCAGATCGACAAGTACAAGGACGCCATGTACGAGGAGCAGCACGACCGTAGTGGCAGCAGCAGTCGCATCCGCAGTGGCAGCACGCTGGCCGCGCTCAACAGCAGCAGCAGCAGCACGATCAGCGAGCTCGCGACGTCGCAGCCGCACGTGTTCGCGATCGGCGCCAAGGCGTTCGGCGGACTATTGCGGCCGCAGCAGCGCAACCAGTCGATCCTCGTGAGCGGCGAGAGCGGCTCGGGCAAGACCGAATCGACCAAGTTCCTCATGCGCTTCCTTACGTCCGTGGGCCGCGACGCCGCGGCCGTTGAGACGCCACTCGCCGACGACGTGACCGTCGAGATCGGCCGCCGCATCTTGCAGACGAACCCGATCCTCGAGTCGTTCGGCAACGCGCAGACGATCCGCAACGACAACTCGAGCCGCTTCGGCAAGTTCATCAAGATCCAGTTCGGCGCGCACCACGAGATCGTCGGCGCCGAGATCGCGTCGTATTTATTGGAGAAAGTGCGCCTGATCCACCAGTCGCCGGGCGAGCGCAACTTCCACATCTTCTACGAGCTGCTCGAGGGCGCCGACACCGTGACGATGGACGCGCTCGGGCTCACGCGCGGCGCCAAGTACGAGCTCCTGAATGCGTACGGAGGCAACGGCGGCGGCCCGACGACGATGGCGGCGCGCCGCGCCGACGCGCTCGGCGCCAACCAGTCTGCGCAGCGCTTTGCGCAGACCGTGCAGGCGTTCGACGACACGGGCGTGGACCGCGCCGAGCAGACGGCGATCTTCCGGATCCTCGCGGCGCTGCTGCACCTCGGCAACGTCAATTTTATGATGGTCGTGCGCGAGGGCAAGGGCGCCGAGGGCGTGCGCGAGGAATCGGCCGCGGTGACCGCGAGCGCCAAGTTCCATTTTGAGAAGTGCGCCGAGCTGCTCGGCGTCTCGACCGCAGACCTGGAGTCGCTGCTGCTCACGCGAAGCATCACGGCGGGCTCTGAAGTCATGGTACTCAAGCAGAACGCCGAGCAGGCCAAGGACATCTGCCGCAGCCTCGCCAAGGCGATCTACGGCCGCCTGTTCTCGTGGCTCGTGCGGCGCCTGAGCGACGGCATCAACTACTGCGACGGCGGCTCGGACCGGTTCGACTGCGACGCGCCCGAGGTGCAGACGATCGGCATCCTCGACATCTTCGGCTTCGAGAGCCTCAACCGCAACGGCTTTGAGCAGCTGTGCATCAACTACGCGAACGAGCGGCTGCAGGCGCAGTTCAACGAGTTCGTGTTCATCAAGGAGCAGGACGTGTACGTGTCCGAGGGCATCGACTGGCGGTCCATCCCGTACCCGAGCAACGACGCGTGTCTCTCGCTGTTCGACGACAAGGCGAACGGACTGTTCTCGCTGCTCGACCAGGAGTGTCTGATGCCCAAGGGCTCGGACGACGCGCTCAGCACCAAGTTCTACCGGTACCATGGCGGCAACGAGAGCGCGGTTTCCGGCACCGCGCTGCTGAAAAACCAGCAGAGTATGCCAGCGTACTCGCTGCCGAACCTCATGACCTCGTTCGGGAGATACCTGCACCAGCCGTCGGCTTCGTCGGACCCGATTGAGCGCGAGTCCGAGCCAGAAGCCAAGGCGCGCAAGCCGTTCTATGCGTCCAAGATGGACCGCGTCAAGCACCAGTTCGTCGTGCACCACTTTGCCGGCAAGGTGTCGTACAAACTCGAACAGTTCGTGGAGAAGAACCTGGACATGCTGCCTGCGGACGCGACGACCGTGTTCAACGCCTCGTCGAACGCGATCATGAGCGCGATTGGCGACGTGGACGTGATCGAGCAGATCGCGGAGCGAGCACCTGGACGCCGACGAGGCTCGCTGCTGCGCGCGCCGAGCGTGTCTGCGCAGTTCAAGAGCCAACTGGATCGCCTTGTGGAAGAGATCGGGTCCACGGAAGCCCACTACGTGCGCTGCTTGAAGCCGAACGAAGTCAAGCGCCCTGATATCTTCGATCGCGAGCGCATGGTGGAGCAGTTGCGGTCGGTCGGTGTCCTCGAGGCGTTGCGGATCGCGCGTGCCGGGTACTCTGTGCGACTTCCGCACGCGACGTTCATGGAGTTGTTTTCCGGGTTCCGCTCGCTTGTCGGCGCGGACGTGGCGGCTGCAGCGAGGAAGTTCCCGCATGCGTACTGCGACTCATTGGCGAACGCGCTGGTGGGAGAAGTGCTGCGCAAGAGTGGCGAGACCGTGACCAGTAAGTCCACGGGCAGTTTCTTTGATGCAGCAAATGGCGACGCTCCGGACGGCAAAGCGCGGCACGCAGGAGTGCAAGTCGGCAAGACGTTGGTGTTTTGCAAGACCGAGACGTTCAACGAGTTCTCTCAGCTTCGCCTCGAGTTGCGCGAGCGGTCAGCGCTGGTGCTGCAACGATACTACCGCGGATACCGTCGCCGCTGCTTTTTCCAGCGACTGCGCGAGCTTGTGCACCGGATCCAGTCGATCGTGCGCGGCTTCATCGCCCGCAAGCAAGTGCGCGAGATAAAGCGTGTGCGCCAGGAGCGAGCAGTGAGCGCAATCCAGCGATGCTGGAGAAGGAAACTGGCGCGCATGCGTGCAGTTGACAAGAAGATCCACCAGTTCCGCGCATGCGTTGCGTTCAGACGCCTCCGGCTGGCGCATATTCTGCACAAGGAGATCGTTCGTGAAGAACAGGAGGTGCAAGCTGCTGCTGCTGCTGCTGCAGAGGCGGAAAAAGAGAGAGCGCTGGCACTCGAGCAGATGACCAAAGAGAAGACTCGATCGGATCGCCACGACGACCAGGAAGAAAGAAGTGAGGTGGCGTCGCGCTCGAAGAACAGCCACAGCGGATCGGAAAGCGAAGCGTACGTGGAGGAGAAAGCGTCTCGTCACAAGAAGAGTCCGTCGTCCTCATCTCGACGTGACCACCACCGCCACCGCAGACGGCGACAGTCGTCGGAGAGTGAATCGGAGCGGAGCACGCGCTCGGAGAAGGTATCTCGCAAGAAGAAAGCGTCGTCATCCCGACGTGACCGCCGGCGCTCGGTTTCGGAGAGTGGCTCGGAAGAGAGCAGCAGTGACCAGCGCTACTCGGAGAGAGGCTCGCGCAGGAGATCCTCGTTCTCGCGAAGCCACACAAGCTACCGCAGCCGTGCGGCGGACTCGGACCGAGGATCGGGAAGCAGTGGCGACGATGTGAGCGACCACGTTCCTCGCAGAAGCAAGAGCACGACGTCGTCCCGATACGAGGACCAGTCGCGTTCGAGACGCAAGTTGTCCCAGATGAGGAAGAATCGCCGCGATCCCGTGGACGACCGCAACTCGAAGCTCGAGAACGAGATCCTGCGGCTCAAGCAGATGCTCGTAGAGAAGCACACGAGCCGCGACTCGTTCCGAGCGGAAGCGCGTGGTGGAAATGGCAGCTCTCGCTCGTCGCGCAGCTCCTCACACTTTGCTGTTCAGGACAGGTACCCGGGCCCGACGTTAGCGGATTACCAGTCGCGCGCCGGGCGACGAAGCCTGTCCATGGACGAACTCGCGCTCTCTGCTGACGAAGACGAGGACGGCGACGAAGTGTCTCTGCTGCTGCCGCCGCGCAGGTCGCAGAGCGTGTACCAGACGCGCCAACTGGACCAGGTGTCGATGCTGTCGCAGAAGATCGAGGAGCTGGACGCGAAGTGCAAGTTCCTGGAGCACCTCGTGGCGCGCAAGTCGTTCGACGAGTCCTCGCGGTCGTCGTTTGCGTACAGCCAGCGGTCCTCGGGCAGCAGCGGCTGGGACCGGCGCCGCTTCCCGTCGGTGATCGACACGGGGTACCCGGCGAGCACGAACGACGGCCAGTTCAGCGACACGGGCGAGATGGACCACATGATCCGCAACATCCAGCAGCAGATGGACACGCTCCGCCAGACCATGGCGCTGAAGGAGGAGGCGATCGTGCAGGGCCGCCGCGATGCGTCGCACGGTATGTCGTTCTCGAGCTCGCGCCGCACGCGGTCGTCGTCGGCGGCGTCGTCGGGCTCGTACTCGGGCTTCCTGGGCGACCACATGATGCACCCGATGCAGCATTCGGCGATGCTGTCGCCGTCGTCCGAGCCGCACCGGCAGCAGCTGTCGTCCGCTGGGAGCGGCGGCACCTACGACGGTGGGTCGGCAAACAGCAGCGCGTACCCACAGACTTCGACGTCGGGGTTCCAGACGCGCTCGCTCTCGATGCGCATGGGCAGCATGAGCAGCGTGGGCAGCGGCATGGGCGGCGGGCCGTCGCGCATGGGGCCGCGCATCGTCAAGTGGGCGCGCAGCAACAACTGCTTCGAGTGCGAGGAGCCGTTCAACATCTTTGTGCGGCGCCACCACTGCCGCATGTGCGGCAACTCGTTCTGCCACGAGCACTCGAGCCGCCGCGTGACGCTGCTGGGCATCGGCTTCGACGACGAGCCCGTGCGCGTGTGCGACCCGTGCTTCGTCGAGTCGTTCGCGTACGCGCCGCCCGAGGCGTCGTACAACAGCGCGGCGCGGTACGCGATGCCGACGTTTGGCGGCTCGTCGCTGTCGTCGCTGGCGGCGTCCCACGCGAGCGCGGCCTGAGGCAAGAGCAGCAGCGAGTGGCTTGGGGTTTAAATGGGAATTAGCAGCAGGACAGAGGGACAAGGGAGTAACGATGTAGAAGGGACTGAACCGGCAGACAAGTAGTTAATTTATCGCATAGATCCACAGCAGCAAGTCTTTATTTTGTGGAGAGCATGCCACTCGCACAAGTGGGTTCAAAGAGCTGATTTGCACTGTGTCTCGTCTGAGGCCGCTACGTTACTCACGTGAGAAACGCATACAAAGTACTTTGTTCGGATGTGCTGAGACAATCGTCCGACAAGAGGGGGAAATCAGTGGGTGGGTTATTGTCCGAAGGAGGACGTGGGTCAATGCTAGAGAGAGAGCAACTTGTGTGCTTGGGCTAAATAGGAAATGACCAGAGCCTCAACCGGGTCAATCGCAGGAAAGGGATGGCGATGTTTACTTGACTTCTTTTCCTCCTCGTTTTCCTAGAAGGCGGGTCAATGCTCTGAGTGTAGGTCAATGGGCCGCTCTTCTTCCACATCCCCGTGTACAGAAAGCGGATGGCTGATGCTCCGGCCGCAACACGCGCACTTCGGAATCCGCCGCGAGCATGGCGCAGGCGGTGATGCTCGGCATCTGCGGCGGCGTGGGGCCCGCGGCGGGCGTGCTGCTGCACCAGCTCATCCTGCAACACACCGACAGCGCCGGCGAGGACCAGGGCCACTTCCACGTCTGCCACCTGTCGCGCTCCGACGACATGACGGACCGCACCGAGTACCTGCAGCACGCGGCGCAGCTACGAGACACGCCGACGTGGGTTGAGAACCCGGCGTGCGGCATGGCGCGCACGTTCGAGATGATGAAATGCGCCGCGCAGGGCAGCGTGCGTCTCGTGACGGGCGTGCCGTGCAACACGTTCCACGCCGAGCCGATCTGGAGCGAGTTTGTGCGGCTCACGGCATCAACGACGCGCACGGACTCCATGCACCAGCACGTGCACATGCTCGAAGAAACGGTGCGCTTCATTGCAACGTACGCGCCGTCGTGCAGGAAGATCGGGCTGATGACCACGACAGGCACGCGAGACTCGCGCGTGTACCACGACCTCCTGGAGCCGCTCGGGTACACGGTCATCGAGATCTGCGCGTCGCTGCAGCCAGAGCTCCACGAGTCCATCTACAACAAGATGTGGGGCATCAAGAGCACGGCGCCGGCAGTGGCGCCCAAGTGCGTCGCCAACTTCCACCGGTATGCGCGCTATCTCAAGGAACACGGCGCCGACGTCATCGTCATGGGCTGCACCGAGATACCGTTCGCATTCACTGGACGCAAGACGTTCGCGGGGCTGCTGCTCATCGACCCGCTCGTTGCGCTCGCGCGCGCTATGATACGAGAAGCGGACGCGGCGCGCTTGAAGCCCCTCGCGCTCGACGCGAAAGTAGCCTGCGTGGCTCCGATTGCCAAGCTCTCGCAGCCGAGATTGCCCACAGAGTACTCGAGATCCATGCGACGCTCCTAGTCGCGCCTACAAACTAGATTCGTATTTATCGCTGTAACCAAACCCACTTTACATGTCGTTCTCACATCAGCGATCCGAACTGGTTCAGGAACTCGGTCGCCTGGACGGCTGCAACCTGTTCCTCGTGCGCATTGAGCGGCGCCGCGGCGCTTGCACTCTGCTCCCCGCCTGCCTGTCGCTTCAGCTTCTCGAGACGAAGCTGCTTGCGCATTTTCTTGTCGTGGAGCGCCGATTTTGCTTGATGCACGCCTTCGTGGACTTGCTGCAAGTACGTCTTCTCCTGCGCATTGAACCGCTTCTCCCACTGAGACGCGACAAAGCTGCCGCCACTGTGCTGGTCGCTGGAACAAGCCGCGGCAGCATCCATTTCGCCAGACGTCGTGGCGGAATCCGCTTCTTTCGCTGCGTGCGTCTGCATAAACTTGGTGTGCTCGACGCTCCCTCTCGTCACAAACCTCACGCGTCCGAACTCGTCCGTGATCTCCACCTGCTGTGGCGGCGAGCTGTCGTCGAGTCTGTTGCCGCTGTTTGCCCTCGTCGCTGCTCTCTGCTTCGCGCTAAAGTCGACGAGACACTCGGCGCCGCCGGAATTCGCGCCTTGTTGCAGCATCTCGTCGTACATTTTCGCTTTCTTCTCGAGCATCGTTTTCGATTTCCTATGCCACGCGGCGTCGTCGTCGTCGTCGTCGGGAACGAGCTCGTGCGCTGCTTCGTCTCGCTTCCGGCGCGTCTCGACACCGCGATTGCTCGACCTGCCGATCTGCTCTCCGTCATTCGCGCGCGCTTTCTTGGCGCGCAGTTTGGCGTATTTCCCGAAGCCGCGCGCGCCCGCAGGCGCTTTGTCGCTGCTGTCGTTATCGTCGTCGTCGTCGCTGTGCAGCGCGCGCTCGAGGCGGCGCTTGCGCTCCTGCTCCTTCTGGAAGACCACGGCGCGCAGGTCCACGAGCGACTTGGCGTCCACGCGGATGGCCTTGGCCTTGGACGGCAGCAGCGCCGACTCGGTCAGAAACCCGAGCGACATGATGCTGGAGAATGCGGAATGGTCCCTAGTTGTAATTGTTCCAATTGCTTTTTTAGGACATAGTAGTGACAGCAGGCAAATGGTACTAAAATAGCAGACCGTGTTTTAGGGCACATTTTAACGAACGCCCTATTTATTCTGCACCCGTCACATGGGAAAACGGCGCATTTGCTGCTAATTTGGCAGCACGCAGGATGCGGAAATAGATGGCGGCGGCGCGGCCGCACAGTACTGCGCCGCAGACGCCAGCAGCAGCAACGAGAGGCCTCTGTATTCGGCGCTGAAGGGAGCGATGTTCCGCGCCAAAATGGCGCCCGTGGGCCGCGTGACCCCCAATGGCTCGGCCTCTGTGGCAGTAGACACAGCCGCGCCAGAGAGCTCAGCCGCGCCGCATGCAGACGCGCGGTCGTCAGCAGCAGCAGCAGCCTCCGTTGCCAGCAGCAGCGGAGGCGACAGCAAGATCGAGCCGCCGCAGAAGACGTCGTCGTCGCTGCCGAAAAGCGGGATCCGCCGCGAGTCGGCGTTCCGGTCCGTGGGCAGCCTGCTGCTGCGGAGCGGTGCGAACGGCCAGATCAACGTGCTGCGGACGTCGCTGAACGAGATCAACGAGCGCGTGCGCTACCGCTAGGTGCTGCACCCGCAGTCGCAGCTCAAGACCGCGTGGGACCTCTTCAGCGCCGTCGCGGTCGTGTACTACTCGTGAATGATCCCGTTCATGCTGTGCTTCGACTGGGTGCCGCGCGCCAAGCGCACGACCGTGATTTTGCGCATCCTGGACGTCTGGGGCGCGCTCGACGTGCTACTGTGGTTCCGCACGGACATCATCGAGTGCGGCGCCGTGGTGATGAACCCGACGAAGATCCGCAGCGCGTACGTCCGGTCCATTTGGTTCCCGATCGACCTGGTGTCGACGATCCCGTTCGAGTATTTCTTCCTAGGGGACAACGTCTCGACGCGCAAGACGATCAAGATGATCAAGTACGTCAAACTGCCGCGGCTGCTGCGCATCGGACGCTTCCTCAAGTACGTGCGGCGCTACAAGCGCTACAGCAGCATGGTCATCGCGCTCAACGCGGTGCTGTTTGCGGCGCACGTCGCCGGCTGCGTCTGGGTCGCGGTGCGCCACCGGCGAAGACATGCACGTGTACTGGATCGCGCTGCACCACGGTATCATGTCTCTTCTCGGTGTCTCGGCGGCGCACGTCGAGTCCTCGGACCAGTTCCTGAGCGCCGGGTACCACAACGAGGCCGACCTGCTCGGCGACGCCGTGTACCTCTGGTCGAGCGTCGTGTCGTTGATCGGCGTCGTGCTCACAGCGGTGCTGCTGGGCACGGTCATCCAGCTCGTGCAAAGGTGCGTCGCCCAAGCGCGTGCTCGCTCACACGCACGGTGATGCTCACAACTGTGGTCCTTGCTTGTGATGCTGAGGGTAGCTGGAACCGCGCCGAATACACGTTCCGCAAGAAAATGGACCAGATCTCGCACGAGATGGACGCGCCGTGTCTGCCAAAGCCCCTGCGCGTATGCTGCATGATCGTTCTGCTCTCGATTGCGAGCACCCGTGTGAACATGTGAGTGTGGATGCGAAACTAGGCGCGCGTGAACGCATACTACGACTACCTGTGGCTGAATGTGAGTCCATTGCGCGCAATGCGTTTCCAGCAGCGAGTCCGTTTTGCTGTTGTGCATTGACGACCTAATTTGCTTCGCTGTCGACAGAGTCGCACGTTTTCGGACGAGCTCAATCTGCTCAAAGACGAGGGCATGTCGATCGTGCTGCGGCAGCAAGTCGCAATCTATCTGTTCAAGGACTATCTGCAGAAGATCCCGTTCTTCCAGCTCGCGACGGACACGGTGCTCGGGATGATCTGCATGCAGCTGCACCCGGTGATCTTCATGCCCGACGACTACATCATCCGCGAAGGCGACATCGGCAAAGAGCTGTTCATGATCCTCAAGGGCATCGTGTGCGTGATGCCGCCAAAGAGTGAGTTGCAGGACCCGGACGCCGACGAGAGCGCGCGCATTTTGCTGGGCGAGGGCGACTTCTTTGGCGAGATCGGCGTGGTCATGGAGACCGAGCGCACGCGCAGCGTCAAGGCCGAGTGCATGGCGGAGCTCTGCATCCTCTCCCAGGAGGGCTTCAACAAGATCCTTGTCGAGTTTCCCGAGTTTGCGACCGCGATGAAGCGCGTGGGCGAGATGTGGCACTCGCCCGACGGCACGGACCGCGTGGAGAAGATGACCAGACTCGCCGACTTGAAGATGAAGAAGACCGTGCAGACGTACAACAACGTGCAAAGACTGCGGGCCAAGACGCGCGTGCTGCAGACGCTGCACCCGCCGAGGCTCTCGAAACTCGTGAGCCCCACGATTCTGCCCATGCCAGACGAGCTTGGGCTCTCATCCGCTCAGGACGAAGACACCGAGCCGCGTCCCGCTCTGGTGCCGATCGCGAAGGCGGACGCCGAGATGGACAACTCTGCTGCATTCCAACGGGTGCGAACGCTCGAGAACATTCTCGAGGACGCTGCGCCGTCGAGCGCGCTGCATGAGGACGACGAGCGCGTAAGCGACAAAGCGACGGCTTTGGACTCGCTTGGCGTTGCTGGCCTTGAGGCCGGTCAACGAGACCTGCCGCACGAGCCGCTGCCGCCATTAAAGGACGCGCCGCCGCAGCATGAAGCTGCGATTGGCGCTGGAGGCAGCGCGCACAAACCGCCCGCGAGAACGCGCAAAGTGGACAAGCAGCTGGACCAGATGGAGAAGCGCATGGAGGCGCGTCTGGGCGAGTTGGACGCCAAGATCGCGCAGATCCTGCAGCTGCTCGTCGCCAATCCCCGCGGAGCTTCGCGCGTGAATTAATTCGCGCTGGTCGAGCGAGATGCAGCCACGGTGGATGGGTTCATGCGGCAGAGAGGAGCGAGAATAGAGCGGACGCTTGCTGTTCTCTCTTGCGGTGCCGCGGGCGCAAACTGAAGTTGCCGGCCAGCTATTGTCAGTCAGTACTGCGTAATGGGGAAACTGCGTGGAAGGGGGGTTCATTCCCAGGTGGTTGAAGTTGTTTGGCGGAATTTTTTGAGGGGAGGGCGAAATAACCACCAAATGGCTGGGCTAAAAAAAAATGGCAGCAGCAGCACGACCGTTTGTCGCATGGAGTACAGTTCCAACAGAAAACCCCACCACCAGCCAGCCAGCAGCACAGCAGAAAAGAAAGATATACCGGTAAGATATCCGGCAAGGTGCGGATGCCGATTATGGGTTCGATGATGCGAGGAAGCGTCGGCGCCAAATCTCGATTATGCGAAATGCCGCATTACCAACAGCGAGTCGGTTGCTTGTGGGAGCCATGCCTCGAACAGCTGCGTGTCGTAATGGGAGCAACCGCCGCGACACAGTTCACATATGCACCGCCCGCTGTGTTCACCCGCACGATAAATCGATCGATGCACGCGAGCGCTCGCTTGCTCTCATTCGCTTGCTGACGGCCTCACTGCACGCCGGTCTTACGCTGCAAGTCAGGATCTGAAAAAATGAAAAATGGGCTCATCTGATGCGGCGACAGTCGCCACTGTGAGTAGAGAGGGGTGGTTTCAGTCTGACGCTCGAGCAATCTACCTCTCATAACGCTTGCAGGGGTCTGAAGCACTTTAAAAAGGCTGTAGTGGAGCGTAACACCATGCGACAGGCGAGGCGGCAGATACAATAGAGAAGTCGGAGAAAAGATATTCGGCCAGCACGCACCTCTTAATAATCACCACATCACCGATTGCGGCTGCGTGGACCAGCAGTCCAGAGACAAGGCCCAGCAACGTGCCAGCGAGAATTTTATTTTTTTCGAAAACCGTGCGGTAATTTACGTTTTACAGTCTGCATTGACAGTAACGGAAGAAATCTACGTATGCAGTTCGTTCCCCCGCACATGATTTATTCGCCCGGAAGGATTTGTGATGAAAGGGAAAAGGGGAGACAGAGAGTGCAGTTTTCGCTGCTGCTTCTGAAAAGCAGC
>JAADVP010001030.1:0-11808 GCA_023335675.1 Globisporangium solare | reverse complement strand
TTTCGAAGGTGACATTCTCGATGAATTCCGTAATAATACTAACACCAACATCTGAAATACTCAACCCCACCTTCCAAATGTGGTGTGGTTGAAGTGGTTCTTGACTGTTTGAAAAACCTCACTCTTCTTTCTACTTTTGATCCAACGTGGTTTTTTGTTTTGTGTGAGGAGTGACGCCCCCATCTACGATCTATCTGTGTCTGTCGGCTCGTTCGCTCTCTCGCTTGCAGTCGCGTTTGCAAACCAGGCCGCGCAGATGGCCGACTTGAAGCTCGACGCCGCAGTGTCGGCGCTCGACCTGATTCATCGGCAGGTAAGCCCACCACCCTGAGCGGCGACGCGTATCCTCTACTGTAAACGCGCTAAAATCTGATACACTTTTTTTGTACATGCTGGCCGCTAGAGCGCTAGTAAGCAGCAGCAGCTTCATCGCCTGACGCATGTCGCGGATACAAACACCCACACGCTGCGGAGCCTGGAGCGCTACGTTCAAGACTTCGCATGCCAGCTTGGAGACCTCTTTGTACCTATTCCGCCCCACCTCACGGGTGTCGTGGACGAATCCACGGTCGATGACTTGCGCACTGTGCTCGCAGATCGCATTCAAGCTATGCGACAGGAAATCGACTTGCTCGCGCGTTCTGCTGCCAGTCGCCACGAGGCACAATCCGCACGATCGTTTGTCGACATCCCGCAACGTATCCAGGAGCTGCACACATTAAAGCAGCAGAGTCGTGCTTTGAAGGAGAGAAAAGACGAGCTGCAGAAGCAACTAACGGCACAAAGAAGCGCGCGATTGGAAGCAAGATCAATGGGGTCGGCTGAAACTGGTTCGAGCCGCTACAATTCTCTGACAATCTCGACCCAAGCGACGGCTGCAAAGCCTGATGAAGACCTTGTTTCCAGCGCGAACGACGGAGTTTCTTTCAGCTTTAGCAGTAATTTTGAGAACGCTTCTGAGCGCGCGGGGTCAAAGGAAGTACTGCGCCGTGCTCTGCAGCCACAGCTGTCGGATAGTGCTTTTGACTCGCCACGCCTTGAAACTCATATGAGAAGCTTGTTCTCGCCAACGGTTGACGACAGCGAAAGGGGATCGGGCTTCGCCGCGAACGACACAACTGAGAGCACTGCATCGACTTGGGGCACTGACGAAAAGGTGGCAAACGCATTTTTGACGGGGGATTCTGCAAGCGCTCAAGAACAAGAATCAGCATGGGGTGATGTCAGCGCGCCAGCTGCATTAAACTCATTCAGCGATGATTTTGGTGCCTTTTCTGGACCGCCAGCAAGTGCGGCATTGAGGTCGGCCAGTGGTACCCACCAATTTGGCAGCTTCGGAGAAGGTAGTGACGGTGACGGTAAAGAGCGTCCAGCGTCTCCTTCTTTCCTGGTGTTGTCACCATCCGAAACGTCGTCCGCGTCTCCTTCTAAACGCGTGTCTTCGCGCTTTTTTGGAGAAGACTCGTCCAGCAATGAGGCAACGCCAAAGCCAAGCGAAACCCTTTCGTCAAGCAGCGTGTCGGTATCGATGCGCTCCATCATGGATCTGTATCCTGCGGCTCCGAACGCTCAGGCACAAGAAGTGCTTCCTGCATTTGATGTATTTGCAGAGGCGACTTCTTTCAGCGCGCTGGATGCCGGAAATGAAATCGATGTGAACATTCAAGAAGCTGTTCCGGCATTTGCCCCTGCGATGAACGAAAGCGCGATGCTGTCATTTGATGGTCAGCCGAACCGGTCAAACGCATCCGACGAAAAGGTCGAGTCATCGGTTGCATCTGTGAGGAAATCGCACACGTTTGCAAGCACTCCTAACGGAAGTGACTATGGTGTCACGCATAATCTTGTTGGCTATCAACCTTCGCCAGCGTTTGCTAGTAATGATGGTTTTGCTGACTTTCCGTCGTTTGGTGAGCCCAAGAACAAGCAGCAACACGAGAAGAGGTGGGGGACAAGCGAGTTTGGAGACTTTGGTGAGTGGAGTGCCTCTGGAGACATGGAGCCAAAAACCGATTCATCGTTTGGAAATTTTGGTGCATTCGAGGCCAGTTTTGAAACAGACTTCTCAAAAACGCAAGATGCAGGCGATGAAGCGCGTGGGGAAATCTCAGATGTGGGAGAGTCTTCATTTGGCAATTTCACCGCTTTTGAGCAAGTTTCATTTGAAACCCCTTCAGACTCAGCGACTCAACCAGAAAGTATTCGCAAGGACTTCTCAGGTAGTGGCTTCGGTGATTTCGGTACCTTTGAGCCATCTTTCGATGCAGCTCCGTTTTTTGAAAGTGGATCGTCAGCAACGAAGCCCGTCGACAATTTTGGTGATTTCAGCTCCATCCAGCCCACCGGGGAATCTAGTCAGTTCGGATTCTTCAGCGATTCGAGGACAGGTTCGGCAAGCACAGACAACCTATGTTTTCCAGACGGCACTACCCATGATGCAAGTAGTACAGCGATCGACAAAGTTGAAGTCGTTGACCACCATGAAACATTCGGGGCATTTACAGACTCTCGATCGACATCCTTCATAAACGAATCCGATCACGCCAGCCACGCCCATACAAAAACAAATTCTTCAAAACTCGAAGTATTATATACCGACGTAAAACAGCAACCAACAGCATCACACCGCGAATTTATCTCGACAGAGAGCAAGTTTGTGTCGACGGCGACGACGACGAGCGCGGTGGTGACGGAGGAGGACAACGTGGTGAATGTTGTGGTTGTTGGTGTGGAAAACGAAGAGATCTTACCATCAAGTGGGTTTACTGGTGTCTCCGAGATGAAGTTGGATGATGCTGAGTTTGAAAAAATGCTGGACTCTGTTCCTTCTGGAAGCGACGTGGGTGTGAGCGATTTCGACTTGGACGCTGCTATTGAGAGAAATAGTGCCATCCCTGGAGCGTTTCCAAGCAAGTCAGCGGCAAATATGGCCGAAGAAGTGGACGAACTGTTAGGGGGTGAAATAAAGGATGACATTCCAGGCAAGACGTATACACTAGATGAAGTTGATTCCGAGATCGACGCCATCTTTTCACCCATGTCTACAGCAACTTCAGCTGCAACTACCGACTTTTAGGCTAACAATATGCTAGTAAAAAAAAAATAAAGGTTATGCATGTTAAAGTTTGAAATGCCTAGACGACCGCAACATCGAATATGGCGTCCTTTTATCAAGAATAGCTCGTATTCCTACTGCCCCACAGGCGCGGAGCAGTATTACTTTGTCAAGGGACTTGAACTGAGAATGGTCGTGTAGTACACGCAACGGGGGATATGAAACAGAAAGCAAGTTGTGGCAAACCTGGACGGTATT
Source organism: Globisporangium solare (assembly GCA_023335675.1). Classification (NCBI taxonomy): domain Eukaryota; phylum Oomycota; class Peronosporomycetes; order Pythiales; family Pythiaceae; genus Globisporangium; species Globisporangium solare. The sequence continues at coordinate 8,495 of JAADVP010001030.1, read as the reverse complement.
TCTTTCATCCATCCATATCTTGCGTCAAGATACAAAGGTGCCACCTCCTCCTTTGTCGACCACCGCTTTCGTTCCACAGAAGATCGGGTGTTGATTGTAGCGCACACCAGATTTTCCTTGTTTTACTCTCTTCCAGAATAATGACCCACTTATGCACCAGCGGAAATGTGGAGCGCTCCACATTGAATCCTTCTTTGGCTGCTCATTCATCATCATCTAGCTCATTTTTCCTCATTTGGGCGCGAGCGCAACAGCGGAACTTCTTGGCGGAGAAAGAAAGGTGAGGAGAAAACCATTTCGTCACATGGATTGGTTTGCAGCGCGCTTCGTATTGTGCCCACGCGATCGCTCACGACTGAATCTTGCGCGCCTTTGACAAAGACATCCACCCGATTTGCCAGACGGACACGGCAAGCGAAAAACAGCATGGACTGCAATGGGAAGGATAGTGCTGCAGAGCCGTTGCTGCCGGTACATATTCATGGCGCAACAGAAAATCTGAATGCGAGCGCCAACGGCAATGGTAGCGCAGTGATGTATGATGACTCGAAGCCGAAAAATACGGCAGAAGATGCAACAACGTTTGGCAAGTCACCCAAGCGGTTGCGCGAAAAGTATCTCAAGCAACTAGGATACACTCCGCTTGTCTTTCGGGTACGCTAGCGTTCGTTTTCTTATGTCCGTGCGGATTATGTTATCTAAATATGTTGTGGTGTTTACTTTTAGCAAGTGAAGCGATTCGGTAGCTTTATCGCATCGCTCTCTCCAATGCACAAGCGCGGTCGTGGGAAGGTATGATGCTCGTTTTATCATTCATTGCGTCAGTGTGCTCTCGCATTCACTTGCTTGTTTTCATTTTCGTTTGGATATGTTACGTCGGTTGTCGTGATTTTGCAGACTGCAGGCGAATACGAGCAGATTGAATCTGATGCATTCCCATACCACCAGTCGATCATTCCTTCGAAGGGCTCCATTCGTGGCTCAGTATTCAACCTCGCTGGCGCAACGCTAGGTGCTGGTGCACTTTCACTGCCGTACGCTGTTGCCGTGTCCGGTATCGGCTTTGCGGTTGCGCAACTTGTCGTTGCAGCAATCTTAACTGTGTACACCATTCGATTGCTAATTCGTGCTGGAGATCTTACAAAGTACGTTGCGTGTGTGAGCTCAGCATGGCTGATTTGCATATGCAATAATGGATGATGAACTTACACACGTTTAACTGATAGTCTCAAGTCCTACGAAGACCTGTCACTGTTTTGCTTCGGCAAGAAGGTGCGTGCTTGACATTAGCTTGGTTTGGCGCTTTGCACAACTTAAATTTTCTCATGCCAGATTGTTTTACATTTCCAGGCTGCGATCTTTGTCGAACTGAACATCTTGATCTTCTGCTTCGGCATCTCAGTCGCGTATCTGGTGACTTTGGGGGATATCTTGACCCCTTTGGGCGAGATGTACTTCGGGGTGCAGAGCGTGTTTGCCCAGCGGTGGATCTTGATGACAATCTCCTGTGTGTCGATTATGCTTCCGCTGTCTTTGCTCAAAGATATCAGCAGTCTGCAATTCTCCTCGATTTTAGGAGTGCTCTCGATCATGTTCCTCGTGGTTGCTGTCTGCATCCGCTCGATTATGCACGCGAATGAGCATGGTCTCCCGGAAGGAATCAGCTGGGCGATTAACCTTACGCAAGGCCCGAACTTCATGCTCAGTGTCCCGATTGTCATGTTCGCATTTACGTGTCAGGTACGGTTGCGTGTGTGCGCATGCTCCAATTTGTTTTCTCACGGAATGGGTGCCATGTGGCGTGGTGGATGTGCAGGTCAATGTATTCTCCATCTACACCGAGCTCCAGCGCCCTTGCATTCGGCGGATGAACAAGGTCGTCGATCGTGCTACGGTTGTATCTTTCTTGGTGTACTTGATCATTGGTGTCGTCGCGTACATTGCGTTCGGACCGTCGCTCGTGGAGCCTCAATACAAAGGGAACATCTTGCTGAGTTTCCCGATGAGCGATACGTTGATCGCTGTCAGTCGCGCAGCCATCACTTTCACCGTTGCGGTGGCGTTCCCGCTTAACATTTTCCCGTGCCGTTTTACGATCGATATGATGTTCTTCGCGTACTCTCAAGATTCGATGATTCGTCACGTAGTCATCACTAGCGGTCTTGTGCTTCTTGCACTTCTTCTGGCGATCTTCTGTCCAAGTATCAACGTCGTGTTTGGAATTATCGGTGGAACGTGCTCGACGGTTGTGTGCTTCTGCTTGCCGGCGGCATTCATCTTGAAATTAGAAGACGGACCTCTTCTAGGGCGAAAGAAGGTCGGATCAGTCTTGCTTTTTGGTGGCGCACTGATCATCGGTGTCGTGGGCACTGGAGTCACTGTTTGGTCGAGCCTCCTCATGTAATTTTGGAGAAGCGAGCAGAGTTAGCAATCCCTGCTACGCAGCAGCTCGAAGACTCGTGGTGTGAAGGGTAGCAAGCGAATACGAGAAACTGAGCGAATGAATGAATACGTTTGAGCGAACACTGGTGCGCCTCGTGTTGGAAAAAGAGCGTGCGTGACATGCGCACACAGCACACATGCATCAGACTCTGATTCAGATTTAGATGGATGGGTACAAGTAGCATCCAACCAAAAGTATATGTCACAGGCCACAATGTTAGGAAAGCCTGTGTAGCATATAACACATTTTCCGCGACATGATGCAAGATGTCCCATGTCTCGCAGCAACGTGGCTCGGCATGTCAGCCATCCCACCAGATGGTCTTGAGTCACTTCTAATATAAAACTCTGATTGGTGAAAAATTGACATCTTGCAGTGTCTTGTTGGAGAAAAACAAAAAAAATGTTTGATAAAAGCGAGGATTTGGAAAAAACGTCACCAGTCGAGTCGAGACACAGAAGGCAGCGTGCGTTCAGCAAGGAGACAGCGACAACTGCCTGCCTTTGCCTTTGCCTTTCGGTCACTCCAGTCGAGCGCGAGGGCGTCTCTGGGTGCTCACCGAGTGGGAAAAGCCGTCGCCTGCTTTGCTACTCTCCTCCTGAAGGGGCTGAGGGGACTTCGTCACATTCGAAATGACGGGAGACGCCCGTGCTCGCACGATCGGCTCCAGCTCGTCCACGTTAACGTCGACGTCCTCTGTGTCTCCGAAAGAAGCACAGAGCTGCTACTATTGCGCAAATGTTAAGCTTTTACGCGAAGTCATTCCCCCGAAGCGATGCGACTACGTGAGTGCACTCTCACTCGTCTGGCGTCGTAACCAGAATGTTTAATTATGCCGATTCTTTTTTTTTTGTGTATTTGTGTGCAGTGTCGCGTCTGGAAATGCCAGTTCTGTACCCTCAAGTTCCCACTGATCAACGTGAAGAAGAAAATTCTCCCCAAGGTCATGAAGGGGAACTCGCGGATCTGTATCCAGTGTTTCAGCAAGCATTGGCAGGACAACAGCCTGAACACTTCCTCGAACGACAAGAAACCCCGCCGCGACTCCTCCACCGCAGGGAAGCGCCGTTCCTCTGCCGATGTTGACGGACGGGAATCTTTTCTGATTGACTCCAGTCGTCCGTCCTCATTCATTTACGACTCGAGTCGCTCGAACCGTGACTCGTTCCTGGACTCAAATCGACGCGATTCCATGGCCATCGACTCGATGTGGGCTGGGCAAGGTTCCTTTGACGAGCAAGTTCCAAGATCATCGTTTTTGAACGCAATGGACGAAGATCAAAATGCTGTACCGAGCCTCCGTTATCGCGCGGCCTTGCCGTTGGGTGTCGACTCCGGGAACGCAGAGAATACTCAGAGTTTGATTTCAGCAGTGGACTTGTGGATTTCTATCGTCGCGGCGTCCATCCTTGTGATCATCGTCCTTCTGGAAGGGTTCTCTTTGCAGCAACGACTTTACTACTGCGTTGCAGCCTATGGTGTGTTCCTGACGCTTCATCCATGGCTCCATAGCTCGAAATCTAGTTCCCGATTGAATGTCGGTGCGAAAATGGCTAGTAAACCTTCAGCCCCTCCAACTGCTGGCCCACAGTCCAATCAAGTAAATCAACCTACAAAGATACTCACTTTTGCGGAAGAAACTCGTCAGCAGGGGGCGTTGTCTGAGGAGTACAAGCGCCGCAAAGTCGAAATGGCCAAAAAGCTGAAATACTACCTCAGTGACGAGTGCCAGTGGAAAGTTATCAAAACGACAAGCAATGGCGTTATTTCGGAAATGACAATGAACGACACGCCATACCCGGTGTTTAAGTTTGTACGTGAGTATTTGCACACTTTCTGCATAATGAGGGACTGACGTTCTCTTTGGTTTGCTGTTGAAATCTGATTGCGCAGGAAATGTTCATCAGCAGCGTCTCAATGGAGAAATTCATCGATTTCCTGGACCACAAAGACATGAAAAATCGCTCGCTTTGGGATCTCAATGTGGCGAACTTTCGAGTCGTCGAGTCTTTCGCTGAAGAGAAGAATGTGTTCGTGTGCCACAATTTGCAGAAATCGTTCCTGGGAGGGCTCGTGGCTGCGCGTGATTTCTCTCTTCTCTATGTCCGCGAGAAAGACTGCATCAGTTTCTGCAGTGTAGAACATCCAGGTGTCCCTGTGACCTCAAGTGCTACGCGCGCCAACTTGTTTGTCTCGTGCTTCCATTGTCGTGAGGCGACGGGAGAAGACGGTTTGAAAGGCTTTATACTCACGTACCTTTATCACGTGGACATTGGGGGAAGCCTTCCTCCAAAACTCGTGTACAACGGCTCAATCGACAACATGGTTAAGGTAATGAAAGTGTTCAAGAGCCCCAAGAAACTACTGCACCAGTGAATGCGCGCATCCCTTAACATCATGGCAAGGATGAGTGCAAATAAAAGCAGAATAAAGGATCAACCAACTTGCTTGTTGCTTCTGAACTAGACCTTCACCATGAAGCTCGTGCTTTGCTTGCTTTCCATGAATAGCAATCGACAAGCATTTCGTTTTTCTCACGCAGAGCTTCTTTTCGTCAATGGGCTACGAAATAAAAAAATTCTGCTGTCGAGCGCACGCCTCCTTCGCACCATTATCATTAGTGCATCCTAACTGATGCCACATGAAAAGCCAATGCAGTATTTCGATGAATGCTTCGGAGTTGTCTTTCAGATTGTGGGATTGAATTTAACTTAGAGCTTCATGCGTCAGTGTTCCGTAACGTCTTGTCGACGAGCTTGTCCAGCATATACATGAATGCTGGATTTTCTTTCACCCAGATGATAAATTTGGTAGCCTGTGAAGGCGTCAGGATCTGCTGCAACTCGGCGACTTGGGTTTCCAGCGCAGTGTTTTTCTCGTCAGTTACCTGCTCCAGTTGGTTCAGGATGCTTAAGGTATGATTGAGATCGTCCTGCACTTTCTTGATCGACGTACGCCGCTCCAAAATCCGTCGTTGTTGAGCATCGGAGACATCCAGTTCTTTCACGAGGATGCCCCACAGGCTCATAGGTGCCGCAGAGGAGTCGGACATCGACATCGGGTCTTCCTTGATTACGTGGTCGCGGGCAATCATATCTTTCCCCTGTTCGACAGAGTAAAGACACAATTTCGTAACTTGTGTTGGTAGCAGGAGCTCTCGAATACGCTCCAGATGGAAACGCAGCTTCTCCCGACGCTTGGGACCGTAGTCGGAATATGTAACCTTGTACATGTTGAGAAACCGAGCGATTTCTTGTTCCGAGGCATTGTGCTGCAGCATTTCACGCATCTGCTCTTTAATTTGTTGTTTCTCGCGCTGCTCGCTAATAATCGCCTCTTTGCCGATTTTCAGGCGCATCTTCAAATCCAGGTTTTCTGCTTCTAGCCGGCGCAGCCGATGCTCGTTTTGTTCCATTTGCTTCATCTTGCGCTTGCGGAATTCACGTACCGAAGCAAGATTTTTTACGCGCCGCTGCTGCTTTTTGTCTTGGTCTTCACCGAGATCATCGCCATCTGCATTTTCAGATATCACCGACTTCTTTCGCTTTATAGCGCGCTTGCCCTTATTCTGAGATGCCGCCAAAGGACGAGGTGTCGTGCCATGAGAAACGATTGACTGTTGATCGTCGCTATTGTAACCTGTCTCGTCCATGAAGTCATCGTCATCGCCCAAATCATCGTAGCTTCCATCGACGCTGATGCTGGCACCAAATTGGGACGGTGGTGGCTGCTTGTACTTATTGTTCCGTTTCGCTCTGCCTGCGTTCGAGTGGAGATGAGCGGCTAGTGAATTTGCTGTTAGCACATGGCTGACCACACCTTCCTGCTTGATCTTTGTGTCGGTTGGACTCGACGACGCGCCGAGTGACCGTTCAAGCCCCAGCATCGACTCTTCGTTGTCATCCATTTGAATTTCTTCCAGCGGAAGTGCGTCGGTGGAGAGCAAAGGAAGTGCTGCATTGTCGTTAGGTACGGGATTCTCAGGCGTAGCAGGTGCTGCAGCAGCATTTGTGCGCAGCAGCCATCCGAAGGCATCTTCTTCGCTGTCTTTGAAAATGCTCCAGTCGATACCGCTCATCACGCCGCCGAGCGAGGGGCTGTTGCGCCGACCTTCGGGCTGCGCGGCGGACGAGGCGCTGTTGCTTCGGGCGTCCATGACCGTGCGTACTGGTGCTTCCAAGGTACCAAGCTGCAGGTGGGGGCGAGCGGAAATGGCGGAAGAAACCACAGACAGCACAAACGCTGATGGTTCTCGTGTAGGAATCTGAATCTTTCCATCCTCAGATTCAGACAGACTGGTATACACCCTTGATCGCGTCAACACAACAGCGCCGCAAGGCCAGTGACATCATCTGGCCTCGGCTCGAAACGGCTCGACTCAAAGACTCAGACGCCAGTTGGCGGCTCGAGACGTCCCCAAGTTCAAACCTTGACGGCACATCATTCAGCTGGTAGTGCGCGCCAGCAGCTGATATGTGTGCAAATTAGTTGGCTGTCGTCAGGCATTGGCGCGCCGCCGCGAGAGGGAACGACCAGCACTCGATAAGCCACTTCGCCAGCACCTCGTTACCATGCCAGTTCCTGCAGCCGTCGGCATCGCTGTCGCCGCGGCAGCCAATACCGACTCGGGCAAGAAAGCCATGAGACAGCTAGAGGAGCTCCCGCTTCTCGCGGCACGGCACGCGAGCGACGCAGCCATCCGGACGGGGTCCCGAGTGCCGAAAGCTGTCCAGAAATGGTATTCCAAGCTTAGCGCGAGCCAACTTGAGGGAGTGGTTCTCGTCGCAGCTTCGGCGTTCACGTTTAGTTTACTTTCGACACTGATCAAGTACGCTTCGCAGTCGATGCCTTCCATGGAGACCGTATTTTGGCGATCGTTTGTCGCGTGGTTACTCAACCTGGTATGTTTATTTTGCTCTCCTCTAATCTGCTGATTTGCAGCATCCCAAAAGTGTAAATTATGTATGTATGTTGCTGCTAGGTTGCCGTTTGGGCAAGTGGTGTCAGTCTGAGGGTTGAGCAGCCGTACAGACTTGCACTCGCCACGCGCTGCCTTGTTGGCTATAGTAGCATGTCCCTCGGGTTTTATGCCATGCAACAAATGGTGCTCGCAGACGCAAGCGTGCTTATCTTCACGAGTCCAGTCATGACATTCTTGCTGGTAACGTACCGCTACATCGCTGTATTCTCTTACGCATCAACGAGATGGACTCAAATGACGCAACATGTCATCTCTTTAGGGTGCAATCGTGTTGAAAGAGAAGATTGATCCAGTCAACATGGGATACGCGCTCTTTTCGTTTGTCGGTGTGATCTGTGTGGTGCGACCGTCGTTCATCTTTGGCAACGACCACGCTACGGCGGCCACCGATGGCTCTGTATTTGCGGTCATATGTGCTTTGCTCGGGGCAGCTGCGCAGTCAGTAGCGTACGTAAGCATGCGTCGCCTTCAGCAAGTGAACTATCTCGTGGTGATCAACTATTTCCTGCTCACGTCCTCGGTGATGTCCGCTATGTCGCTGCTTCTGGTCCAACGAGTAAGAGCTGATGCCTTTGAGTTTTGTGTAATGGAGATTTCTCCTGACGATAGTTCTCTGCTTGCCTTGACATTTGTGTGCATTGTCGTGCATTCTAACACAGAAATTCGTCGTCGAGATGTCGCTGGATGTGTGGCTGGCCGTGTTGGGCACGGGCTTCCTCGGGTTTGTCGGCCAGCTGTTCCTCACCCGTGGATTTCAGCTCGAGAGCGCCGGCACGGCCTCAGTCATGCGCTACCTAGACGTCGTGTTCGTGTTTGTGTGGGACATTACGTTGTTGCACGAGCACATCAACGCGTGGAGTGCCGTGGGGGCGCTGATCATCTGCGGCAGTGCCATTGTGATTGCCATCCGCAAGATGCAGAGTTGATAACCTTTCGTTCATTGGTCCTTTTTGCTTTTTTTTCGGTTTATCCAATCAAGCTTGTCTTCTTTTGAATCATCGCTCACTATTGGTTGTTTTTCGAACTGCGCTGTGGAGGGTAGAGGTCTAGGGTCAAAAAATGGGGGGGGGG
>JAADVP010000103.1:0-37161 GCA_023335675.1 Globisporangium solare | reverse complement strand
CGCCGCACCGCGTGCTCGCGAGCAGCGCGAGGTCGCGGTACTCGGCGCCGTTCTTCCACAATCCGTCCTACAACGCAGTCGTCGAGCCGATCGTCGTGGGAGAGAACGAGAAGCCAAGGTACCGGCCGCTCAACTGGTTCGAGTACCTTCGCGAGAAGATCGAGGGCAACTTCGCCAACATCGGCCAGGACATCCAGATCGCGCACTTCCGGATTCACGGCGCTGCTGACAACATTCCCTGGGAAAAGTGAGCGCGCAAGCAAACCATATTTATGTATGTGTGTGTGTGTGGCTCGTGTTGATTGTGTGCGTAGACATGCATGAACGTAAGTAAATGACGATCTTTCTAATGGATCACGCTCTGCTCCTTCTCGTCGTCGTAGTGGATACGAAAGCGGCTGATTTGGATCTCTTCGCCAAAGTCCGCGTAGTTGCCCGCAACGCGCTCGGTCATAAACTGCCGCCACGTGATCGCGCGGTATCTGGGCCGCTCGCTCGCGTCCACGATCACGGGCTTCACGGCCGCTTCGTACGACGGGTGGTGGAAGTACGGCGCCGAGTACCGCTCGCTGTCGCCGCTCGCGAGCACGCGGTGCAGCGGCGCGATGAACTTGTCGTTCGACCAGATCTGCACCATGTCGCCGATGTTGATCACGAACGTGTCCTTGATGGGCGGCACGAAAAGCCACTGCTGGTTACCGCGGTGGAACACTTGGAGCGACGCTACTTCGTCGTCTTGCAGCAGCACCGTGAGCGCGCCCGGGTCCGTGTGCTCGTACACGCCCATGGTGCTCGCTGGGTCGGACGACACGGGGTAGTAGTTGAGCCGCAGGAGACTCGAGCTCTGGAGCTCCTCCTCCTTGGTCGTCTCGCTCGGGTCGTACTCCTTGAGCGGGTTGCGGTAGAACTGGTCGAAAAAGTCGAAGCGCTCGCCGAGCGTGACCGCGAAGAGCATGAGGATGCGCCGCGAGATGTGCTGCATCTGCTCGGCGTACTGGGTCATGGTGTCGCGGAAGCCTGGCACGACGTCGTCGTCGAGCCATCGGTTCTGGTCGTTGCCCATGCGCTTGTACACGGTCTCGTCGGGTGGTCCGTCTTCTTGCGGACCCGCAAAGTCAAACACTTGCTTCCAGTCCACCTTGTTCTTGGTCAGCTCGCCGTCAAAGTAGCCGCGCGAGTTGTCGGGCGTGCGGCGGATGCGGTTCTTGATCTCCGGCGGCAGCGCAAAGAACGCGCGCATCGCCATCTGGAACCGCTCCATTTGGCGCGGCGAGATGCCGTGGTTCGTGATGTAGAAGAAGCCCCAGTCGACGGCCGCCGAGCGCAGCGCCTCGACCGTGGCCTGGAACGGGCCCGCAAGGTCGCGCAGCGTCGCGTCGACGTCGGCATCGGTCTTCGCGGCCATGAGCGCGCCGATATCGACGATCGGGACGCTCAGGACGCCGTTGTTCTCTGGGTGAATGATGCCCATCGTGGGTCTTGGGGACTCTGCTGGTGGGCACTTGGCATCAAATGGAGGAATGCCAGCTGCCGTAGACGCGCCATCGTGACGTGGCAAAAGTGGTCGCGCGGCACAGAGATGGTCTCCTCTAATCATTGCGTCCGTCACATCACGCGGCAACGGTTCGCGCGGATCCAGCAGCGCACCGTGTTTTGCGACAACGTGTCGCAGTTGAAGTTGCGGTGGTGACGAACCCGAGCTGCGGGATGCGATTGGTTCGTTCGCGCTGCGTCATGCGTGTGACCTGCAACAAGAGGCTCGGAAGGCGATATCGAGAGTCTCTTGTTGCAGGCCACACATTCCGCGCGCAGAGTCGCGCGGAATGGGCCCAAATGGCCCATTCGGTGCCTGTTGACGGAGCGCGCGGCGCCGACATGCAGGTGAGGTGGGATGACAAGGGTGGCGGAACCAAAACAGGGTGAGAAACGAGTGGCTTTCCATGGAACGATCAGGTCAGATGGCTTCACTCGATTAGCCAATCAGAGAGCAGTGAAACTAAAACTCGCGTTTGTGATTGGTCCACGACAATAATTTCTATGTACGTTTTTGACACTTCATAACATCCAAACAGTAGATGATACGAATTTCAGTAAAGTATCTCAAATATCCTTCTTATATTAATAAATAAGAAAAAGAATTTGAATCAATCGCTAACGAGAGGTAACTGCAATCGGAGCTCCAAGCAGCAATCCTCCACAAGATCTTTGGACAGAAGATGGCCGAGCTGGCGCCGCTGCGCGTGCCCGTCGTGGACATCGGCGCGCTCATGGCGTGCAGGGACGACGCCGAGGTGCAGGCGATGCTCGTGCGCGCCGATGGCCCGTTCCGCGCGACCATCGGCGCGCTGCAGAGCGCGCTCACCGAGTGGGGCTTCTTCTACATCGCGAACCACGGCGTGGCGCCCGCGCTGATGGCGCGGTTCCAGAGCGCCATGAAGCGCTTCTTCGCGCTGCCCAAGGATCTCAAGAACACGATCCGGCGCGGCGAAGCGAACCCGCTCGGCTTCTTCGACGACGAGCTCACGAAGAACAAGAAGGACTGGAAGGAGGTGTTTGACTTCTCTGGCCGGTACGAGGCCCCGCCCGAGAGCCGAGAAGCGAACCGCAGCGCCGAGTACCAGAACCGGTGGCTCGATGAGTGCGTCGTGCCGGGCTTCAAGGACACGCTGGTCGAGTACTACGACCACATAGAGCACGTCGCGCGCCGGCTGCTCATGCTCGTCGCGGTCTCGCTGGGCAAGCATGTGACGTTCTTTGACCAGTTTTTCCGCAGCAAGTCGGGTCTCGACGAGAACGGTGCGAGGCGCTCGCGCCATCGGGACAACAACTCAAGCGCCATGCGGCTCAACTACTACCCGGTGGCGCCCGAGCCCGAGAAGACAATGGGCGTGTATCACCACACGGACCCGGGCGCGCTCACGGTGCTGTACCAGGACGACTCGGTCTCGTCCCTGCAGGTGTTCCACCGCGGTAGCCAGCAGTGGCAGCACGTGCCGCCTATTGCCGACACCTTTGTGGTCAACATCGGCGACATGATCCAGGTCTGGTCGAACGACAAGTACTGCGCGTCGCTGCACCGCGTGCTCGCGAACGGCACGAGCGATCGGTTCTCGTCGCCGTTCTTCTATAATCCGGCGTTCGATGCGAACGTTCACCCGGTGCTCGTGGACGCCGACGACCAGCCAAAGTACAAGGAACTCAACTGGCGCGAGTACATTATGAGCAAAGTGCTGGGCAACTATGCCGATCTGGGTGAAGAAGACCTGCACATCAGCCACTACCGCGTCGAGGGCGCTGCTGCGGACAAAATTGCGCAGCCGCACGCGATTAGTGCGTGAACGCGCTTCTACAACGCAGAAAACGATTGCTAGCGGTCGCGCACGTAATGTTGCGCACAATGGTATGCATTGCGCTTTTTTTCAAAAATGAGTTCACGAGTGTTTCTTCTGTGCCCATGGAGCCTCAGTGGGTCTGTTCTCGGTCGATTTTGTAGTGGCTGATCTGGATTTCCTCGCCGACGTTCGCGTAGTCGCCAGCGAAGCGCTGCGAGCGGAAGTGACGCCAGCTGAGCGGCCGGTACTTGGCGCTTTCGTGGGCGTCGACGATCACCGGCTCGACGTTCGCGTCGTAGGACGGATTGTAGAAGAACGGCGCCGAGAAGCGCTCGCTCGTGCCGTTCGCGAGCACGCGGTGCAGCGGCGCCACGAACTTGTCGTTCGACCAGATCTGCACCATGTCGCCGATGTTGATCACGAACGTGTCCTTGATGGGCGGCACGAAAAGCCACTGCTGGCTACCGCGGTGGAACACTTGGAGCGACGCGACGTTGTCGTCCTGCAGCAGCACCGTGAGCGCGCCGGCGTCTGTGTGGTGGTACACGCCCATGGTCTTCTCGGGCTCGGGCGCAACCGGGTAGTGGTTGAGTCGCAGGAAGCTCGAGTTGTTGTCCTTGGCCACGGCGCCCTTGGACGCGTCGCCGCCGTTGCTGTGAAAGAACTGGTCGAAAAAATTGACGTGCTCGCCGAGCGCGACCGCGAAAAGCATGAGGATGCGGCGCGAGAGGTGCTCCATACTGTCAAAGTACTCCCTTATCGCGCGCTGGAAGCCCGGTAGCGCGGTGTCGTCCAGCCACTGGTTCTGGTCCTTGCCGATGCGCTTGTACACCGCGTCGTCTGCAGGTCCGTCTTCCTGGCGGCCGGCGAAGTCGAGGCCCTCCTTCCAGTCCGTCTTGTTCTTCGTGAGCTCGTCGTCAAAGTACCCGCGCGCGTTCTCGGCCGTGCGCCGCGCGCAGCTTTTGACCTCCTTGGGCAGGTAGAAGAACGCGCGCATGCTGCGCTCGAAGCGTGCCAATTGCTCGGGCGTCACGCCGTGGTTGGCGATGTAGAAGAAGCCCCAGTCCGTCGCCGCGGCGCGCAGCGCAGAGAGCGTCGCGCTGTCGCACGCGAGCATCGCGGCCACATCGGCGTCCGTCGCGCACGCCATGAGCGCGCCCACGTCCAGCACGGGCACGCTCAGCACGTCGCGCTTTGCCGCCACCATTCTTGTGCGTCGTGGCTCTGCTGCAGGAATGGCCAAACACAATGGGCGGGCTGCTGCACCCCTCTTTTGGTAAGAATGCTCTTCACGTGTACCATGAATTGGAGCCACGATATGTATAGGACAGAACGAGTGCACTGTGAAAGTCGATTCGTTTTAGGACAAATTCCAAAACTAGGAATATTAGGATATGCTGTTGACGCTCTAGGTTGAGAAAGTGTAATTTAGGACGGTGTGACGGCAGACGGACCCTCCAGGTCGTCCTGTTCGTAGTTGTGTCTGGAACTCCACAGAGCTCTCAGCTCCGCCTCGTTGCCGTGTGTGGTAGAATAGCGAGCAAGTTATCTGGCAACCGGGATGGGGAATCCTTGATCAGCTAAGACAACTGACTGACTATTATGCCAAATATCGTGCGGATTGATACGGATCATTCCGATAGGAACGATCGCCATTGGTTGATGAAATTCGGGGGGAAAAAAAAGATATTATAGCTTACGGAGACAGTGAGCCTATGCTCAAGTTCGTGTCCTCGTTGTCGTCGCGCAGCAAGTGATGATTTCCGGCTCGTAGTCTCGTCAACTTGTCATCGTTCCGCGATCCCATCAGGAAGTTGTTTGGAAACATGTCTGCAGAGAAGCAATCGGTCGAGAAATGGGTTTCTCCAGTAGCACGTCCAACCACAGAAGTTCTTATATCGCATCATCGATTCATCCAGAGCTGTCAGATGACCCAATTGTGTCATCCGACGCATAATCGATTTCCGTCTTCATTGAAGTCTTCAATCCAGAAGAAGCAGTATGCTTGGTTCGCTTGTAATTGACCACACCACCAACGTATCCACAACGAGGTGGAAGATCGCCATGTCACTCTCCACAGCATCTAGCCCTTCAGGTTCGGAGTTTGTCATGAAAAAGTATCCAATGCCTGTACATACACTCTTTCGCCATCCATCAACACTCTTGGCACCACCATCATTCCCATGTCTCTACTAAACCCGCTATGCACCATCATTCCACTCCAATCGTGGGACATCCCGCTCTCTTAAAAGCGTCAGCGGGTACGCATTGGACCGTGGCAGTAGCGGTATCAGGAATGATGGCTCGCCTGCTTTCTTCCCCCTCTCTGCCCAAACCCCATTCCGCAATTCGCCACTTCAGACGGAAGGAAGCGATGGCGCTGTGGGCGTCGATCCGCGTGCTGCTCTGGAAGAACTGGCGCGTGAAGCAGCGCGAGAGCCGTCTCAACCGCTATCGCACGGCGCGCGGCCAGTGGCTCTTCCCGGCGCTCGTGACCGACATCGTGCTACCGCTCACGCTGCTGCTGCTGCTCATCTGCAAGCTCTGCGAGTTCAACACCGCGATCGGCAGCGGGCTGCTCGGCACCGAAAATGGGGATGCGCTGACGCTGGAAGCTTCGGATGATCGCGCCGTCAGCGGGCTGGCGGGTGTCGATGATGACGATGGCATGGCGCCGACGACGAGTGTCGATGTGGCGCGAGCGGCGACGCGCACGCTGCGACAGAACGCCGTCGTGACAGACGAGTTGAGCAAGTGGCAAGCGGCGCATCGCGCGGACCAAGAGTGGGTGGCCACAGAACCGGAACCGAGCGTGCGGCCGGTGTCAAGTGCGCTATTTATGACGGTACTGCCGCTCTTGCTGCAGAAAACGAACCAGAGCATCGCCGTCCTCGACCGCACCGAATCGCGCGCATTTCTCCACTATCTTGACCGGTACGCTGTACAATCATGCATGCCACTGCAGGGCGATATGGAGTAATGTACTCACGGCTGTGTTTGTATGTAGTGAGTATCCTGTGTCGCGCGATCTTGGGATCGCGTCGTACCGAGACGTCACGAAGATCATCCCATTCCAGGATCCGTCGGTGTCTATCGCCGAGGTGAACAACTTGCTGCGGAACTTCCCAGCGCGTTCCGGTTACCACATCTACGCAGCACTAGATGTGCGGCCCCCAGATGCAGCGTCAACAACGTTGGAGCTGGTGGCTTTTCTCCGCAGAGGAGAAAACCCGCAAGGCCCGAGTTCGAGTGATCAAATGGATGCGTACTTTTCGCAAGTGATTGGCGTCAACGAAACGTACTTTCGTTTCCCAGGGATCCTATCGTTCCAGTCGGAAGTCAACTTGTTCCTTCGACGCGCAGGGCAAGAGCAGGGAGTCGACGCTGTCGTTGGAAACAGCACAACTTCGTATCCCCCTGAAGTCGTATGCCGAACGCTGAACTCGATGTTGAAGATGGCGCAGCTGGAGTGGACCGATTTCTCAGCGCGAGCGCGTCTCGGGAAGAGCGTTCGTGAATGTGAAGCTGCGCTTCGAGGCGAGACGATTCCAGCGTCACTGCGCCCCTATCTCTCTAATCTGGTACGTCAAGCGCAAGTGGAGGACGAATTGCGGAATCTGCGGGTCTCCAGCTTACCGAAGCGGCCGCAGACGACGATCTCGGGACAGTTAGAAGGCAACATTGTGTTCTACATGGCGTATCTGTTCCTGTGGCCGTACGTGCGACTCGTGCGGGACATTGTGCTCGAGAAGGAGAATCAGCTGAAGGAGTACATGCTGATCATGGGTCTTCGTCCGATGGCGCTGCTCATCAGTTGGTTTCTCCTCTATCTGTTCGCGTCGACTGTCATCGGTGGGATCGCAGTCGCGCTCCTGAGCGGCACGATGTTCGTCGACACGCAAGCCAGCGGCTGCTATTTCTTCCTACTGCTCATCACATTTGCATGCAGCATTCTGTTCCTCGGCGTAGCGATCACGCCGATTTTCAATCAAGCCAAGACTGCGGCTGCGTGCGCATCGCTTGTGTACTTTGTTCTTGGCGCTGGTCCATTCATCCGATCGTTCGTTGGCGAAGACGCGATGGAAACCTCCGCGCTTCTCAATGGCATCGTCTCGTCGCTCGAAGAGATCAGTTCACCCGTTGTCTTCATGGCGGCGCTGCGTGACATCATGGCGTTTGACGCCATCAGTGGCGCTATCCGCCCGATCGCGTGGGAAGCGGTGAGCGGTCCATGCAAGAAGATGGTGCTGCAAAGCGCGGGGTATTTGCTGCTCGGTTGGTATCTCGAAAATGTGTTTCCAAGAACGTATGGAGTCCAGCAGAAGTGGTATTTTGTTTTGCTGCCGTCGTATTGGATGCCGAGTCTGTTTGGAAAGCGCGGCGAGCAGCGTCCGGAAGACGAAGCCGCAGAGCTGTTGGGACTGGAAGAGATGCTGGAGCAAGCGGATTTTGGCAGCAAGGACGAAACGCTGCGAGAATTGCCACTTCGGGAGTACGTGCACCAGTTCAAGCCTGTCCTCTTTGTCAACTCGCTGTCCAAGCGGTACCCTGACGGCAAAGAAGCCGTCAAGCATGTATCGTTTGGGGTCAAGAAAGGAGAGATTTTCGGTCTGCTTGGGCCGAATGGAGCGGGGAAAAGCACAACAATGTCAATTCTTTGCGGGATGCTGTCGCCAACAAGTGGCGATGCGATTGTCGGTGGGACAACGAGCGTGGCGAACGATCTGGAAGCTGTTCGGAAAAGCCTTAGTGTGTGCTTCCAGCAAAACATCCTGTTTGACGAGCTCTCGGTCCGCGAACATTTGTACCTCGTGTGCGCGCTGAAGAATGCGATCGGCGTGAAAACCGTGTCAGAAGAAGCGTGGGAAGGCAAGCTGACGCAATTTGGACTCGAGGAAAAGCAAGATGCGCTGTCCAAGACCTTGTCAGGTGGTCAGAAGCGCAAACTGTCGCTCGTGCTGGCGCTTCTAGACTCGTCTCGCGTCGTGTTGCTGGACGAACCCACGGCAGGAATGGACTTGAAGGCCAGAATCGACACATGGGACGCGCTCAAGAGAGCTGTCAGCCATCGTGCAGTTATCTTGACGACGCACTCGATGCAAGAGGCACAAGCACTGTGTGAGAATATCGGGATCGTTGCCGAGGGTCGACTCAAGTGCTGCGGCTCCAGTTTATTCCTGCGTGAGCGGTTTGGAGTCGGGTACAAGTTGACGCTGGTGCATCACGAAGATGGTGGTAGTAGCGACGATAATGACGACGATCAGCCTGGTGGCGGGAGACCACGTACGTCAGTTTTGATGGAAACGGTGAGGCGATTTGTTCCTCTAGCGACTCTGGTGAGCGACAACAAGTGGGAGACGCGTATCCAGCTGACGGACGGGAAGGAGAGTGCGTTTGCTGCGCTTTTCACCGAGCTGGAGACCATGAAAGCGCGTCGGGAGATCAAGCGGTACGCTGTCGCTGCGACCGACCTGGAGGACGTGTTTGTGAAAGTCACGGAGGGTGAGTCGGTGTACTACCACGCGAAGGATGACGTCGTGAGTCCGGAGGAAGAGAAGATCAAAAGCGAGGGGGGATCGTATGGTACGAAGATCGAGACTGTGCGGCCCACCCGAGACGCGCCGCGATGGCAGATTCTGTCGTCTCAACTGCGAGCATTGTACACGAAGCGATGGAAGATGACGATTCGTGATAGAAAGTCGTTGCTGGCGCAGTATGTGTGGCCCGTTGCGCTGTTCGCGATCCTGTTGGTTGCTGTGCAGCATCTCTCGGTGGCCGATCAGTCGACTCAGACACTGACTTCACTCCCCATTTCTGCCGCCAAGTCGTCGTTCTATTTCGTGGCATCGAAACCGGAGCATGCAGCTACGGTTCAAGAGATGCTGAAGAACGTGAACGAAGAAACCCAACAGAACGTCCTCTTTTACGAAGCAGGGAGTGAAAAAGACATGTTCGCAGCGATCTTGACGAAGAAAAACGCGACGAGTTTCTTTGCCGCAGCGTTCATCTCCCACATTCGCTTGCCAGAAGCCGACTCAAGCGCTGAAAATGTCGATTCGCCGTTCGGAAGTCTCGACTACTCGCTGTTTTACAACAAGACGATCTCGAGATCGCTTCCGGTTGGCTTGGAAATCTTGTCAGAAGCGTATTGTCGAACAATCAAAGAGGTCAAGTCTGGCGCTACCTCGAAGCTCAATGATGCTTGCCATCTGGTCGTCAAGACTGGCGTACTCCCACGACAGGCTATTGATCCAGTGGTGGCCGACGACGATGATGGCGGCGCTGATATCAATATCTCGACAGACGATGACGCCCCCGATTCCATTGCCAATATCGCGAGCCGGATGGTGCTTGCGTACTACTTGCTGCTGACAATGAGCTCGATCGTGTCGTACTACATCTCGCCGATCGTCAAGGAACGAGAAAGCGGCCTCAAGCGTCAGCAGTACCTGCATCTTGCGTCCACGGCCACATCCTCGATCTACTGGGTCTCGAACTTTCTGTTCGACTACGTGACGTACACCCTGGTGTCTGTCGCCGTCGCGATCACGATGCTGCTGTTTTCCTCGTCGTTGACGACTGACATGCTGCACGCCTGGTTCGTTGGTATGCTGCTTTTTGGAGTCGCCGTGCTGCCATTCACATATTTGCTGTCGCTCGTGTTTTCGTCGCACTCGTCGGCTCAGTCGTTCATGTCGTACGTGTCGCTGTTTCAGATCTTGGCGACGTCGGTTGTGAGCGCCATGTCGATGGCGCCGGGATTGTGCACGAAAGTGTACACGATCTCGTACTTCTTGCAGGTCTTCCCGCTCTACACGTTTGGCATGTTGGTGACGAATGTGGTGACCTTGCAGTGGACACCTGTGCGCCAGGAGTGTCTGAGCTTTTCTGGGGCTCTGGAGGCTGACAAAGACGATGCGTTTATGAGCTTCATGACGTCATCGATCTCGTCTGGTCATGGCGAAGACCATCCGCCAACGGTGTGGGACTGGGACGTGAGCGGCTCGAATTTCTGCGCGCTGGTTGCGAGTGCACTGCTCTACTCGCTCCTGCTGCTCGCGTTTGACGAAGCGCAAATGTACCCGACGCTAATGGCCCACAAGTTCAAGCGCGGTCTGCGGAAGCTGAAGCGCTTTTTGGGACTCCATGTGCAGGACGAGAGTGAAGGCGGCTACAATTTCCTGTACGGCAGCGGTAGCGGTGACATCGACGCGAATGCAGTGGAAACCGCGACACGAAACAACTTGGTTGAGGTCACGAATGTGTACAAGGTGTTCAACCCGAAGGCACAGACGATCCTGGGCTCGCTCGTGAACGGCAACAATGCGGTGTCAAACACTGAGGGATCCAGCAGTGACCAGCCTCCGTCTGTGGTGAACCAACAAGGGCAGGTCGTGGCGCTGAACGACGTGAGCTTCTCTGTGGAGAAGAACGACTGCGTGGCCTTGCTCGGCGTCAACGGATCAGGGAAATCGACCATGTTTGAGATCCTCACGGCAGGCACAGCGCCGACGCGCGGCAAAGCCACAATTGACAAGTACGATGTCACCTTGGAGCCGAAAGCCGCGAGCATGAAATACGGCTATTGTCCGCAGACCAACGTCTTCTTTAGCGATCTGACAGTGCGCGAGCACCTCGAGCTCTTCTATCGATTGCGCAGTTGCCAGGCGGCGTCGGCAACCCAGGAGCGCGCCACTGTCAACACTATG
This sequence comes from Globisporangium solare, assembly GCA_023335675.1. Lineage (NCBI taxonomy): Eukaryota > Oomycota > Peronosporomycetes > Pythiales > Pythiaceae > Globisporangium > Globisporangium solare. Next base: position 26,120 of record JAADVP010000103.1, on the reverse strand, counting down.
CTGACCCGTTTGGACTTGTTCCCAGTGGAGAAGACGACCGCTGGCCACCTGAGTGGAGGCAACAAACGCCGGTTGATGCTGGCACTTTCTCTCTTGAGCGACGACGTGTCGTTGCTACTCCTGGATGAGCCATCGGCGGGCGTGGACGTCGTGGCGCGGCGTCTCATGTGGCGCGTACTCCACGAGAAGCGTCGAAGTAACCACCGCACGAGCTGTTTGTTCACGACCCACAGCATGGAAGAAGCCGAGGCCGTGTGCGCGAATGCGGTCGTGCTGTTCAAAGGCAACCTCGTGTGGTGCGGCAGCATTCCGGACCTGAAGCAGCATGCGTCGCGTGGCGTCTCGATCAGTCTGCGTCTCAACAGCACAGCTATCTTGGCATCGGAGCGCGTGGAGGTGTATGTGGACCATGTCCGGAACTCGCTTTCGCTGAACGCCAATGCTCGGGCCGCGCTGGAACTCGGTCAGATTCGCTGCGAAGACCTCAAGAACGTGTGGAGACACTGCCATCAACAGTATCGGCCGCTGTTTGAAGGCGTCGACACGATGCCTCCTGCCGTGAGTCGTCACGAGCAATGGATCGAAAGTGTCGTCACGAAGCTCCAGCAAGAGGCTGGTGCCGCTGCTACTGATCCCAGCACCAGTCCTGGGACGCCTGCGTCGATCAGCGTCGAGGATTTCGTCAAGGAGTGGCTCATCCAGGAGGATTTCGCGGTGCTCGAGCACTTTTTGCTGGCCGAGCAGCTCGCAAAGCGCTCGGGCGAAGCAGTGAAGTGCGTGGATCTGCAGACCGCGAGCGGCAGCAACACGAACGCCGTGTACGAGACCAGCTGCACGGCTGCGCTCACGCTCGCCGACCTCTTTGACGTCATGGAGCGCAGCAAGAGCAGGTTCCGGATCGCGCAGTACAGCGTCAGCGAACTCTCGCTCGAGCGCGTCTTTGAGCAGTTCACGTGAGTCCATCTCGTCCCATTTTGCGCATTTTATCTTTCGACACTATATCCCGTAAACAACAGCATATCCGTATTTGACGCTTTGTTTTAATAGCCTGTGACGGTTCAGCCGGACCGGTTCTCTCTGTGTGAACCGCTGCGTTCCAGGCGCCGACCACTCGTTTGGCTCACAAAAGCTGCTGGTCGTTACGAAAAACCGAGAGCAGGAGCTCTCGGAGCAATCAGTCAGGAATTTGCGTCCGCTGCACGCCGCGCAGCGTCTTTTGTCCAGAATGCGGGTCCCTCAGCAGCAGCAGCGTTCGGTCCTTTTCGCATCGCCCGTCCGCTGTTGCGAGTGTCAGCAGTCTGCAGGTGTCGCGTGAGAGCCTGTGGCTGCATGTGTGTGTGTCTGTGTGCATATGCGTATGTGTTGTTTTCGGAAAACGTGATGATTACAAACAATGAATGTCGCCGCCCCAGACAGATTTAGCTACGGCTGTGTTGAGCGCATTAATCGCCCAGGTTTTTAACAGGACTTGGCATGAACGTTTCCACTTGCAAAAGGTGCATTTTGCATGTATGTATATGTTTGTATTTGTTGTGTGGGAATGTGTGATGATGACAGTATATACCCAGCTCGCTTCGAGATAATCGATGAAGAGAGATGTTCCGAGGGGTCACTCCCTCTTGTCTGACCACATTTGCTTCATGCGTGTTGAGTGTGTGTGTGTTGTGCATGTGGGTTCGCGAACGTGAATATGGTGATGACAAAAATTATCCCTGTCCGACAGAGGAACGCATTCCTCAACATGGAGATAAACCAGTGTAACTTTGAATTTTTGACTGAATATTCACCGAAACAATAGAGTGCATTGTGACAAGTAGCCTTTTGTGAGTATGCGTTAGTGCTGCGGCGAATGGAATGAGGAATTTTCACAATTGGTGAGAAAGCGATTTCCGTGTTGGAACGTTGCTCTCATAATTAAAGGATCCAGTGACTTCATAGTTATCTGACCATTTCGCTCGCGCACTGTCACGCACTCCCGTAGGTCCAAGTGAACTAGTTTAGATTGACACAAATAAACCCGCCGACTTTGTGAATAGACAGACATCAACTCGTCCAATTTTGAGATCCTTTGTGAAGGGGTAAACTAACAACTGGATCGTCTTTCGTTCATCTCTTCCAAGTACAAGCGTGCTGCTCCCTTTTTAATGGAGAACGCAGATAGTCAAGCCTTTAAACTGCTCGGCAGAGGCGTCTGGTAGTTGTGTCATTAAGGTGGTCGCGCCACAATCGCCAAACTGTTGCGCGCATGTCGTGGAAAAGCAGAGCGCTGCCATTTCGCTCATGCACGTCGCGACCTTCCCACAAATGTCCATATTTAGTAAATCGTCGCCCATATGAATTAGTCATCGTTCGCGTTTGTATAAAACACCATCCCTTCCAGTATATGTTTAAAACACCCTGCGTAGCTTGCAACCGGCCGCAAGCTCAAAGCAAATCACTCGCCCCGTATCGAACCGGCAAGAAGCAGAAGGCAGCAGCAGACGATGGCGGCGACGACGGCGCGCGCAGGCGCCAGGAAGTGGCTCGCGACGCTCTTCGGAGACGCCCCCGAGGCCGCGAAGGCGTCGTCCAAGTCCGTCGCGAAGGAGCGGCTGCAGATCATCCTCGCGCACCAGCGCGGCTCGCAGGTGCTCGCGGGGGTGGACCTCCACGCGCTCCAGAAGGAGCTCCTCGAGTGCGTGCAGCGCCACATCCAGGTCGCCAACGGCGCCAACATCAATATTGCAGGTACTGTGCATCGCGTGCGCCGTTGCTTTGCAGTAGCGGAGTGGTGGGTCTCGTTCTAATCACGCTGCTTTTTACGTTATTTGCTTTCGTGGCATGTGTGAACCGCAGTAAAACACGAAGGCCAGCTGGATATTTTTGAGATGCAAGTCCCCGTAGACGGCAGCAGCAATGCGACGCGTCGCGGGCCGTGAAGCCGTCCCACGGGCGGGTTGTTGGCTCGGCGTGCGTGACCTGGGGTTCTTTTCGTCTTCGTCGACGTCGTCCGCAGCGAGCGAACACCTGTGGTGCATGTGCTTGTGTGTCGTCCTCTCGGCTGTTTATTTTTTGGGGGGATACGCGCTGACCGACGGACTAGAAACATTCACAGGGGGTGTAGTGTGTGTGTATTATGAATAAAGCAACGTCTTGTCCAGGGCCGCGCGGTTCAATGCTCCAAGGCACGAGCTCATCTGGACAAGGCAAGTCGTTGGCTGCACATCTTTCACGTTTCGTAGCTCTTCCTTTTTTTTTAAACAGACATTGACAGCGACTCAGTACGGATAGTACTCGTCGAACGGGAGCACCTCGAGGTGCGAGATGCTGTCAAAGATCCACGTCACACGCACGATCGGGATCTGGTGCTGCTCGTACCGGTCCTTGGCGTCCACGGGCGTCGTGCACTTGGACACGATGCCGACCTGGGTCTTCGCGGCCTTGCGCTCCTCGCTCATGCGCAGGTACTTGGCCTCGGAGATGACTGTCGCGCCGAAGTTCTCGACCACGCCGCGCAGCGAGCCGACCTGCCAGTCAAACTCTGTCTCGTCGCAGAGCAGCACGAAGCGGAACATCTGGAAAATGTCGTTGCGACGACCGGTTTGCACGCGCCGTAGGTGGCTCTCGTGAGGCTTGCCGACCGAATCGCTGTACGCGTCGCCAAGGACTTCGAACTCGTCCTCGCGGAGCCACTTGCCGGCGTCCAACGACGCCTGCACCCACGAATAGTCCACGATGATGCAGCCTTCTGCCAGCGCGCGCATGTACTTGGCTGTGCGCTTGCACCGCCGATTCACGACGGGCGGCACGGACTTCGCGATCAGATGCGTCACGGTCGACGTCAGCACGCCGGTCACCGGGTCTGGTCGCAAGTCAAAGCGCGGGCCAAAGCGGCCGCCGAGGAGATTGCACGCGGTCACGATCTTCTTGCACTCGATCCGATCCAAGTCCGTGCTAATGAGCGTGAAGTTGCGCGACGCACGCAGTTCGTGGACCAGTTGCTGGGCGGATTGCTGCGCGAGCGGCGGCCGCGACGTCGGTGTCAGCGACAGCATTGCTGCGCCTGGAGACGCGAGATGGGATCCATTACCACTGGCATTCCGCATCATGGTCGCGTTGAGAATGCCCTTGGGAGACTTGAGCGACGACGATGCCAAACGCGCCACGGGCTGTACGGCACCGCCTGGGAGAGCGGTCTTTTGCTTGGCGTGGAAGGCTGTGATTGCGCCTTCAAAGTCGTCGCTAGCGCGCGGCTTTTTCCGGCGCTGAGTGAGCACGTTTTCCAGGTGGTTTGATTGAGCATGCGACCCATTCGTGACCACGACAGCGCTGCGAGAATACGTGTCATAGCGCACATGGGTCGAGGCAGCAGGAAGCGGTTGGGAATCATCGATTTCTTGTGTGTCTTCTTCATTCGCTTGCATTTCTTCGTCTTCTTCGTCCTCGAGCTGCTGCTGCGAGTTTGGAACGGACACTGCTCGCTTCCGCGATGAGATGCGAGGCGGCGATGACAAGACGCCTTGACGCCGCGCGTGCTTCTGCTTGTCATTGGAAGCGCGCGACGTCTCCTCCAGTCCAGACCGGCGACGCGACGCCGCAGAGTCGAGGCCGCCGAGCGGGAACGCGCTGCCTCCGATCACACCCGTGCGGTTAAATTCGTCGAGACGAGAGAGTGGGTAACCGCTGTCCGCTGAGAGCGCGAGCAAGTCGGGCGAGTCCATCGTCATCAGCGGCATCTGCGTCCGGGAACCTTCGTCGTCATCCTCGTCATCCTCGTCGCCATTGTGACTGCGCAGCCTATCGCCGTTGCTTTCTTCGCCGTCGATCATGGCCGACAGCGAGCGTGCTGCCTTCGGCTTCGTCTCCAACGTTCGCGAACCAAACGAGGACGCAGCCGCATTTGGCTGCTGGCTGCTGACAGCAGTCGCTGACGTGTTCATCCAGTTCTTCATGAGCTTCTCCATCGCAGAGATGCCAGGTCTCTTTGATTTTGACGGCGTTGGCTTTATCGGCGTCTGCCGCTTTTGGCTCTGGCTTTGACTGTGCGTCGCCGTACTCTGCTGCTGCGACGCGAGCTGCCGCCCTTGCTCCCATTCGCTGAGGATCTTATTCTGTTGCTGGATGCGCTCCATGTAGCTCTCGACTTCTTGCGTGTTCATGACGCCGCTCATGAGCGATGAGTCCATTTGCGACGACGACTGAGACGGCGAAAAAACATTCCGCCGTCGATCTGAAGGGCGTGTCTCTGGACTCGCGACTGCGCCAATACAAAACAGCACAAAGGCAACACAGTGCCACTGAATGCAAGCGCGCACAAACAGACAAAACTGCGCACGACGGAGCTTACCGTTCGCTGTGCTTGGCGTCGTAGACGATGGCGTCATCTGGGTCATCTGCGTCATTTGCGCCATTTGTGTTGGTTCCGGGGACTCGGCGTGCGCGGTCGTGCTGCTGCTGCGCATGGGCGACGACGCGACGCCCGTCATGCGCTTGGGCTGCTTTTGCTCGTTCAAGATGGATTTCGTGTCAATGTTCCACTTGCTATTGCCCACGGGACCTCGACTCATGCCTGCAACAGCGGGTGTCGACGCTGCTGCGTTGCTCGCACTGCTGCTCGAGGGCTGCGGCGCGGCAGTCGAGACGAATTGGGACGCACCGCTGCCGGCCACGTGCGAGAGCGTGTGGTCCATGTCGTCGACCGTGAGCCCGGGAAAGTCCGTCTTGTGGCTCTCGAGCGCGCGCAGCTCGCTCTCGACGGCTCTCCACGCGACGAGGATGCTCTGCAGAAACTGGTTGCGCATGATCTCGCTCGGGAAGATCGGGATGCGGCACGTCGGACACGAGCTCGCGTTCTTCTTCAGGTGCCCGAAGATGCACTCGCGGCAGAAATTGTGCTTGCAGTCGAGACACTGCGGGTCGTCAAAGATCTTGTTGCTGTTGCCATGAATAAGAGGTATTTACACACAGACGAGCGTAGTTGCGTTAGCACAGACACAGCATACCGATATACACATTTCGGCTCGAACCGAAAGAGCGTTTGACGCACCAGAGCATGCAGCAGAGCTGCTCGCGGATCATGCGCACGGCGTCCTGGCGGCTCGACGAGAGAAGCTCCATGGCGCAGGTTTTAACCAGAGGCGTCCTCAGTCGCGCGCAGACCCACACGCTCGCGAGGGCTTCTCTCTGTATGTGAGAGAGAGCTTATATGCACGAGCCCGTCGGAGGCGGCTGCCCGCGGCGACAGAGAGAAGGACGACGAACCGCGCGACTCGAGTCGTGCGCGTGCCGTTTTGCCGCTTTTGATAATGGTGGTGGCATGCGAGAGACTGAACGTAACCAGGGGTACGCGTACCCTGAGTACCCACCAGCACTTCTGCCGTCATTTCTATTAATTGTAAGAGGTGATGTGATCAAAGGTTTCTAACAGAAAAGCGCAAGCGACCTCATAGTAAGAATACAGGCCAAGACATTCGCTGAGCTTCCAAGACCGCCAAACACCTCGAACTGAACTCGTCCGCATGATTTTAACGAAGCGCTGGCACAAAGGAGTCGACTTTGACTGGGGCTCTCGCCGCAAAGCCTGAGGTGTTAGTGACGCAAGCGGCTGCTATTTGAGGAAGCGCCAGAGCTTCGATGGTCCATCATCGTCTGCTCAAGCGATGCTCGCGACCATGGACCTTGATAGTAGACCGCTTTTCTCAAATTTTGGACGTGGCGCAGTCGATAGCTCGACAGAGCCGCAAGAACGATTTAAATAGCTTTAAGCACATGGATACTTACGGCGTCGGCTGACAAGATGTAGCGTGTGGGTGTGTGTGTAGTTGCCAAAGTGCTCTCACATACTGTCTGCTGACAAAAGTCTCGAAGTAGTTCAAGTTGAAGCTTGTTCGACAGTTGTGTACCCATGTCTTCAAGTAGGTACAGCAAGCAGCTCCTGCGGCCCAGCCATAGATTCCTTTTTTCCATCCATTCGGCTCGCTTGCAACTCTGTTGGAGTAGAGTCGACATCGGTGCGGTTTTGCAGCACTCTGATTCTGGTAGGCATTGATCCGTGGCCCTGAGTGTGGTACGTTAGCGATACACGCTGAGTGCATCCATTGTGCGGGACGGGTACCCATATATGAGGCGGGCCGGCTCAGACCTTCCGAGACTCTCACTGCGTTCCTGGTCGTCAACAACGAAAGCGAAAGCCCGCATCTCCTTCATCGTAGTATCCATTCATTACCGCTGGAGTGAACTAGGAAGAGATCCAACCGTCCGTAACATTGCAGGTGCTATTTAATTAAGGAAACTATTGAAAGTGCGGTCCACACGAAAACAACACTGAGCTTGGGCTGCCACTGCCGAGCAACACAGCTGAGAAAGATTTGGCAGTGATCCCTACTGGCTCTGCTCCTCGGTACCTTGACCGGCGGGCGTGGAGTTGAGGACCACGAGGCTCTCGCTGACGTTTGCAGACGGCGCGGCCGACGGCAGCACGATCGAGTCCGCGACCACCGCAGTGTGCGCGATGCAGGCCACGAGCGCAAGGCAGAACGAGAACGCGGCGGACTTGACCATCATCTCGGGAGAAGCTTTCTGGGGACGCTGGCACTTTGAGCGACGTGGAGACGATGCGACGCTTGACTGGGAGGCCGCAAATTGGAGACTGGCAGGTGTCGACGCACGAGCCAAAGTGGACCGCGCAGTTTCTTTTTCGCCCCTCACGCGACGACACGACGGAGACCGCGCGTGGGACTGACAGCTCGTGTCCAATGAAAGAGAGAGAAGGAGGGGAGAGACGGCGACGCGCAGGCGCGCATACGCAGCAAACGAGAAGGAAAAGACGCGGTCTCACGTGAGATCTCAAATCAGCAAGCGGATGCTAATTGTTGTTCAATCCACGTCAGGGCGGAACGGCAAAATCAAAGCCTCTCACTTTCGCACACAGTGTAGAGTATAAGTCGAAGCTATGAATAGAATGTGAAAGGTAAGAAACAAGCATATTACATACTAAAAGCACTGCAAGCATGTTCTTGTGCATAATGCAATTAAAATATACTACGTGTCTATGAATTATGAGAGGCAACGAAAGACAAGCTTAAACACAGATGAAGCAACCTGTTGTCCCAGTTCCAGCTCTTCGCAGCCCCACATTTGGTCTCAATGTTACACCATTTTCTTTTTTTTCATTAGAGCAAAGAAAACAGCAAAATTTACACGCACAAATGCAAGTCTACACTGCGTATTCATCCATTCATCAGCCGCAACCAGCAAAAGCAACACTGCGCTTAGCGCGAGATGAGGTTGACGTCCGAGGCCGCGAGCCAGGCCGAGACCGTCGAGGCCGTGATGGCCGAGGCCGAGAAGTCGAACGCGTCGCCGCCGATCTCGAGCACCTTGATCTTGCCCTCACCCGAGTCGTCGATGATCGTGACGTAGGTCGTCGCGGCGTCCGTGGGGCGCGCGGCAAAGTTGTCGCCGCCCGCCGGGTGCGAGCCATCGTAGAAGTAGTAGTGCGTCGTCACCTTGTCCCGCGCCGCGTTGGTCTCGATGACCTCGGCGATGTCGAGCTCGCCGCAGCCGCCGACGGCGCCGCTGCCGCGGCAGTTGCATCCGTACTGGGCCGAGCGCAGCACCTGCGCGTTGAGCATCCAGATCGCCGGCTGGTTGGGCGAGCTGCCCTGTGGCATTTTGACCTTGGTCACAAACATCTTCTTGCCGCCGTCCCAGCCGTGGTACCCGTTGTCGTCGTAGTAGCCCTTGCACGAGCCGTCGGCGCTGCACTTCTTCGGGAGCATGATGTTCACTTCGGCGCCCGTGGCCACGCCCGCGCCGCCGTACGCGTTGCTCGGGTTCGACGCGTCGGCGAGCACCCCGTTGAAGGTCTGGGCGCTCGACGCCTTGGACGCGCCGTCCGAGCTCGCAAAGCCCTGCGGACACTTGTTGGACCCGGTGTAGTCGACGTTGAGGTTGTTCAGGAACACCATGTTGTCCGTCGCGCCGCCCTGCGTGAACGACGAGATCTTGGTCCAGTCGCTGTTATCGGCGCCCATGAACACGGCGATGTTGTAGATCTCCATGGGTCCGCGGAACACCATGGACACTTCCTCGCTCAGCGGGCCCACGGGGCTGTTGTGCGACACGGTCGTCTTCGAGCACGAGCCCGCGGCCGTGACCATGTCGTAAGTGCCCGCGACGTTACCCGCGAGCGCGCCCGAGTAGCTGAAGCTCGACTTGATCGTCGCGCCCGTGATCGCCGTGCTGTTGCCCGAGCTCATCGACGGCGCGTCCGTTCCGGCGGCGGACACGGTGCCGCTGTCGTAGTCGCTCGCGACGTCCGAGAGCGTCGTGGACGTCGAGGACTTACTCACCGTCGAGGACTTTTTGTTGTTGCCCGATCCCTTGGATCCCTTGGAGCTCTTGGCGTTCGAGGCCGTTGGCGTGGCCGTCGTGGCCACCGGGGTGCTCGCGCTCGAGCCGCTGGGGCAGAACGCGACCGTGAACTCGACGCCCGTGGCCGGGCAGTTGTGCGTCTTGAGGTCGTCGCTCGGGTACAGGTACGCGTCGGTGCAGCCCTCGGCCGCGCACGTGATGGCCTTGCACTCGGTGGGCACGCTCACGCCACTCGAGATCGTCGGCGTGATGGCCAGAGGCACGTTGAAGCCTGACTTGCCCGTCGCGGCCTTGCAGTCCGCGTAGCTCTTGCAGTCGCCAGGCTGCGTGGGAGAAAGAGGAAAAAAAAACACACACACACACACACAAAATCGTGATTAAGTGCTTGCATGCGCGTCAACGGAGTGCGGCTTGCAGGGTTACGACGTACCCCTGGCGGAATCGCACTGATGTCGTACCAGGCGCTCGTGTCCGTCACCGAGAACTCGGCCACTGTGGGTAGACAGATAGACAGCAAGAAAGTGTCAGTTTCGCAGCCAACGTTGCATGCAAGTGTCGAAGGTTGCGATTTGTTGATCACGTACAAGTGGCTTCGGTGCCTGTGCCGTGGCGGAACATGCCGCTGAAGCCCGCGGCGAGGTCGCGGGTCGTGCTGCTGCCCTGCGCGATGGTGTCGGTCTTGGAGTTGTCGTAGAGGCTGATGTCGTACGCGCAGTTGTTGGTGAACGTCACTTTGGTCGCGGCCGTCACGGCGGCTTGGCTCAGCAACGCCACAGACGTGCTCACTGCGAGGAACACGCGCACCATTGTTGTATTGTGTGTATGTGGGGAGGAGGAGGGGTTGTTGGGCAATGGGGAAATTGCAGACTGAGGACTCGCAGTCACGCCGCCGCTGACGCTGGTTCAGTCCCACGTGCAGATCAGAACGCAACTGTTGCAGTCGTGCTGCAATTCTGCCCCGTGTCCACTGCGTTTTCCAAGAGGACTCTCGACCGGCGGACACTGAACCGGATGTTGATGATCGACAGGGATAATATCTCAGACCCGCATGTCCGAGCGTGGCGCACGGCATGAGGCGCGGTCATCTGCTCGAGCAATTGGGGGCGCGCGCTGGACATTCGGGGACGCACGCGCGACAGATGGCGATCGCTCGTGCACCGAAGATTGTGTTGGCCAGCGCTTTGCGAGCTGCGTATGGAAGAAAGTATGCGCAAGATCCACAACTTGTTGACAGGCAAGACAAGCGTAGCTCCATCCCCCGTTTAGAACAGTCCGACGGATCAAAATGAACCACTACAATGCGGCAACTCGGACGCTCCAGCGGGTCGGGGGATTGGGGCACGCGGAGCCGAACTGGGCAGCGATCATTGCCTATCGTCGCGCATGTGACGAGTGGCATGACGCGAAATCCCCTGGCATCTGCATCTGCATCAACCTGTTCAAGCATTAAATCACACAGTTTTTGTCGACTCAAATGGAAAAGGCTGCAATCTGAAAGTATCCGTCGATAATCGCAAATATATTAGTTATAAGAGGCTGTATCTACAGCAGAGGGAGTGCTTGGCGGCATGTTGACAGGAAGTTGTTGCTTTGCGTCCACCCCCCCCGACGATTGCATGTGCAAATAAATGGCAAAGTGGGTGAAAACAGATTAACAACAAAAAAAGAAACCGCTTCCGCACCCACGAGCATCGGTTGTTGTTTGTCAATGCCGTGCCGGTTTCGCACCCACGATGGACACATTCTCGACAAGTGTGTTGCGACAACAAGTCGACAAACATGCAAATGGCGGAATGCAAAGTCGCAAGCCGCTGCGTGAACAACTCCTGCTATAATGTATAAATGCGCACACTGTAGCCCTTTTTTTTTTTTTACGGAAAACGGGCAAAATGCAAACCGTCATATTCTATGTGTGGCTGTCGTAACCGCGGTTCCGCAGCAATAGTGTAGCTATGTGTTGTGTGTGTAGCCCTCGGCTTACATGAGCAATTCCTCGATCGAGTAGTCCGGGATGCCGTGGGCGCGCGGGAGCTTGACGCCCGACAGGAAGTTGCTCAGCACGCTCGTGACGGTCTCGAGCTGCTCGCACGCGGCCACGTGCCGCTGCACGAGCGCGTCCAGCGAACGCAGCGCCGCCACCACGCGCGCGTCCTTGGACGCCGCCAGCACGAGCTGCGCGAAGTGGCCGTCGAGCAGCGCGCAGAGCCACACCGCGAACTGCAGCGCCGACGGCAGCTTCGTAAAGTACCGACTTGCGTCGCCGAGCGCTGCAAACGACGACGCCGACGCAGCGCTTGTCTTGCTCTTCTTCTTGCTGCTCTTGTCGTCGCTCTGCGATGCCATCGTGAGCGCAAAGAAAAACTTTTTGCACGTCGTGAGCAGGAACAGCACGTCGTCGAGCTGCAGCTCGCGGATCGCGTGGTGCAGGAACACGTTGTTAGTCGGAAGCGCGAGCACCGCGACCACGAAGCGCTCGCTCGCGCGGCCGCTGTCGTCGCTCGCAGGCAACGCCTTCTTGCGCTTGCCACCAGGCGACGCCGCAGTAGCGCCAGTGGATGACGCCACATACTCGATGAGCTTGGCGTCGTAGGTCTTGCGGATGAAGAACTTGAGCAGCCGCACGATCGCGCGCTCATCGATGTCGGTCAGGTCCCGGATCGCGACCTCCAGCAGCTCGTACTGCGCGTGCTTCATGAGCGCCGGCAGCAGCGCCGGCACGGCGCGCGCCGAGATGCGCTTGGACGCGAGCAGCGTCTTGAGCGGGCCCCACAGCGCGAGCTTGTCCGCCGAGTCCACGCAGCGCTTCGTGGCCGCGACCAGGAATCGGTACGAGAGGCTGCTGCCTGCTGCTGTAAGTTTCTTGACCGCGTCGTCGAACTTCTTGGTGAACTGCGCCGCCGTCGACGTCACCACGGGGTCGCTCAGGTCGGCAATGAACTGCTCTTCGGCAGTGTGATCCTTGCACACGCTGTCTCGCCAGTACGCCGCCGCAGCGTCCGCGTCCTTCTTGGTCGCGACCTCGCCCCAGTTGATGCCCGTGGCCGGCAGCGCAGGCGCACCAGTCGACGGCACCGCGCCCTTCGACGCGCCGAGCACGCTCGCGAGCGTCGAGTGCTTGTTCTTCACGTTCACGACGAACACCGCGTGGTCGTACGCCGCGACGACGACCTCGCCGTTGAGCGAGCTCAGCAGCTTCTGCAGCGAGCCCACACTCGCGCTCTTTGGGGCTTCGCCGCCTTCGCTCTGCTCGGGCGCGCTGAAGTCGATCTCGGTCGCCGCGACCTGCACGCCGAACTTGGCGTCCCAGCCCGTGAGCGCCTTCGGGTTCGACGCCGACGAGACCACCAAGTAGCTAAAGTTGCCGACGCTGCACGACGTGAACCCGGACGAGCCTGCCTGCACCAGCTTGCGCTTCTTGTTGGTCGGCGTGAGCGACGACGGCGTTGTGTGCTCCGGCGAAAACGTCGCCACGCGCTGCGTCGACGTCCACTCGAGCGTGCCGCTGACCACGTCGTTGCGGAACGACACCATCTGCCACTCGCCCGTCGACCACACGAACGAGTACGAGAACGTCTCGGCGTGGAACGCCGATGATGTGATCTCCGCGCTGCTCGTCGCCTCGAGGGCGACCGACTGGCGCGCCACCAGCGACGCCGCCAAGCGCGCATCCTTGCGGTCCTTCCTTGCAAACACTTGGTAGATCACGAGCTCGTACGCGGCGGACGCCTTCGACTTGACCAGCAGAGACAGGAACAGCGCACCTTTCACGGGGTTGCGGTGGTCCGACGCCACGGTGGCCCACACGATGTGGCCGTCAATGGCCTCGTCGATCGGCCCGTTCGCTGGCGCATCGCTGGCGTCCAGCAGCTTGGTCAGGTCTTCGTCGTAGATCGCGAACTTGCCGTTCTCGTACACGACGACCACTTCCTCCGTGAGCTGCGGGTGCACGTAGAGCCCGGCGACCGCGGTCTTGTCGCTCAGCGCCGCGGCCTTCCACTTGGCGACCTCGAGGTCCGAGTTGCGCCACGCGACGATGGTCTCTGCCTGGCTCGTCTTCTTGCTGCCGCGCACGCCGAAGAGCACCTGCGAGAGCGGGTTGCGCACGGCGCCGACGCGCAGCGCCACGTTGCTGCCGGCGCGGAACGTCCAGTGGTTGACGCACTTGCGCGACTGCAAGCAGTATTCGAGCACCTCCTCGCGCATCGTGATGAGCACGAGCTTGCTGCCGTCCTTACCGTTGACGGCCGACACGTCGAGCACGGCGCCCGTGCCGCGGCTGCGCCACACGGCCACCGAGGGTTCGAACTCCATCGCCGTCTTCCTATGTGCAGCTAGCTCCTTGGGAATGCCGCCGCCGCCGGTTCACGGTGCGGTTGGTGCCGGACTGGGCGCCAACCAACAGTGTTGTGCGGGTTTTCCGCCAATGAGAGGCCGCGAGGAAGCCAACTCACTAAACTCAGTGATACTTCAGAGCGTCGTGTGAGGGCTCAATACAGGACCGTGCTTGTAATGAAGCGAGTTGCACACTAACCAATATCAGTGATACTTTGGAATGGATGAGAGGCTCAAATACAAGACCGTCTTTTGTTGAAGATGCTGATTGAACTGGCGAGCGAGCGAGGCTGTCATCACATGACGCAATTGCGCCTTCGTGGCGCGAGAATGCGGCGCGATGACGCAAACTGTCGGCTGCTGAAAGCAGAGACTAACGAGCACGAAGCGCTGTCTGCGTCTCGCTATGCAGCTCTTGGATTTGGACTGTGGCGTTCATTCGGTATGGCTGCGGGAGGGAGGTATTTATACGCCATTCTTGTCCTAAATGCCTCTGCTCCAGTGCCCACGTGCGCCAACGGCAAAGCTCAAGAAATCGTTCCAACAAAGGCAATAGCCGCTCAAGCACGGTACCATTCCTGGTCTTGAAAGGTTGTGTGCAGAGGACAAAGCGGGCGTTCGTTCGTGAGAAAGAGAATTCTCGCCCACCGAGCTCTTCTTGACGCGTTCCCTCAGCTCCATGGACGACCATGACAACAGCAACAGCAGCAGCAGCACGATGCTGGGCGACGACGGCGGCGTATTCTTGACCGAAGCGTGGATTCGAAAGTATGCGCTTTTTTCTCAAATGCTTTTACTGCATGGAGCGCTTTGGTGTATCCTGACGCGTGCGTGCATGTGTGGGTGTGGGTGCGTGTTTGCTTGTCGCCATACCGCGCAGCGCCAAGTTCGCGTCGCGGGAGATAAATGAGATGGAACCGGTCGTGTCCGGCGTCTCGCAGATGTTGCAGCCGACGCTGCTGCTCAAGAAGCGCAAGTAGATGCGCGAAATCGACGACGCGCTCGACTTTATGAAGGAGGAGTACGTGCAGCGCATGGAGGCGTACGAGACGCGGCAGCGCGAGCTCGACCGCAAGCAGTCGGAGACGAAGGAGCAGGTCACGCGGTTCGAAAAGTTCATCAAGGAGAACGACACGAAGCGCACGCGCGCCGAAATCAAGACCAAGACCGAACACCGGCTCGCCGAAGTCAACGAGCAGCGCAAGCGGCAGCTCATGCAGCAGCTGGAGAAAGACCTGAGAGAGCGCGACGCGCTCGAGAAGAAACGGGGTGCGTCCGTGCACTATCAGGTAGGTCTGCGCCCCAAACACGACTCGATCACACTTTGTGTTTTGCTCGGAGCAGATCAGTTGCTCAAATACCGGCAGTATCTGGAGGCAACGGTGGACGCGTCGGACGGTGAGTGCGAGGAAATCGGCGACATCCTGAACCGATACGCGACGCTCGTGGACACGAACAACGACCTCAAGGGCCAAGTGCGCAACGCCGAAGTCGAGGTGCGCTGCATGCGCTGGCTTTGAACCCACGAGAGGCCGTTGCTTTCTTAGTGTGCGTGTTGCTGCAAACAGACCGATCAGCTGCGGCAAAAGATCCGCGCGCTCAAGATCGAGATGCAGAACCTCGTGCCCGTCCAAAACAGCAACATTCACGGGTATGCGCAACAAAAAGCATGGCATTTAAATGTGTTAAGGAGAGATAGCAGCTCACTCACTCCTTTGTCTTGTCACTCACTGCATGCTTTAGACACCAGCAGCATTTGGAAGGGCTGCGCACGGAAGCGCTCAAACTCGACCTGGATCGCCAGCGGAATGACCGCGTGTCGAACGACCGCAGCCGCGAGTCCGGCCAGATCGTCATGGCAGTCACGAACCTGTACAACCGCTGTCGGCTCAGCTTGGGTGACAAACTGCCCGTGCTGCGCGAACAGGACATGGACGTCGCGCAGTACATCCGCAGCCTCTTGAAGGTGATCGCGTCGCGGATAGTCGACCTCGACTACATCGTATCCAACTACAAAGAGCAGGTCAGAGGAAACGCTTTGGTGTTGTGCGCATGGGAGGATGCGTCCATCATTGTCTATTGACCGCTATTGTGCGCACGTGTTAGACCTCCTCCAAGGGCGCCAACAGCGCAAATGAGCCGAATCCGGCGAATCGAAGTGGCGCGAAAGCAACGCCCGCGAACTCGACCAAGCTGCCTCCATTGTCGTCGTCCTAACTATGAAAACGCCCCATTTCCTTTCCTTCCGATCTTCGTTCCTCGCTGCGACACTCACCGGCGCACGAAGTCAAGCACGCTATCGCACAGCAGTAATCTGTTGCCGCGCATGTGTCCGCGCATACGCCAAACGAGCCGCTTTCTCCAAGAGCTCATGCGCAGTCAGCAGCTACGCGCCAGCAGCGTCCGCCTTCTTCTCCCCTCATGCAGCAAATAGGTTCATTTCTGGCCCCATGCGGCGGCGGCGGCGGCTCGTGCTGGGAAAGTTGAAGTGGCGAGAGGAGGCAGCACCAAACCCAAAAAAACTACCGTTTGCTGCAACTGTATAAAACAGTCCCTGTCCCACGAGGTTTTTTGAGGTTGAATCAGTTGGTGGACACGTCAGCCAAGGTTTTTTTCTCGCCTGCTCTCTCTCTCTCTTTCTCTCGCTCTTCTTCGAATTGCTCCCGAGTGTTTGTTGTGTTGCGGTGGCTCGTTTTATGAAAATATATGGCGGTTTGTATGTAGGCGGGTAGTGGTTGCTCTGCTTTCGAGAGGGGGTGTCGGACCACCCACCCACACTTCCACGCTCACTCCGAGAGAGAGCAAGCGAGCCCCTCCTCCCCAACTAACGGCATCCTCGGACGTCGGCACCTTTCCCGGAAGGAGCCGCCGCCGCCGTGTCACCGCGCCCCCATTTGCGATTCCCTCCCGCTCCCGTTAAACGCGATCTTGCCCTCCGCAGTTGAAGTGCGCGCGCGAAGCAAAACACAGCATCGGTTACGCGCCTTGTGCAGTAGACTGTGGGTACGTGCGTGCGTCTGGTAGTGTGAGCGAGCGAGCGACATCGCGAAAGAAAGAAAGAAAAAAAAGAAGCAACGCGTATACGCCGTCGGCGCCCCCGCCTTTTTCTTCGATACTAATCCTGTTGTTGTGTGTGTGCGCGCGGGTCGTTTGGATCTTCTTGCTCTATAGCCTTGAGTCTCTTTGCGCGCAGAAGCAGAGAAGCGGAGCGTGACACCATCCATCGACGCCCTCTGTGACGCAAAGTGTCTGTCGACACCGCACCACAAGAGACTGTTCTTTTGACGAGTGCCCTCCGTCCCGACACAACAGCGAGAGAGCCTCGAGTGACTGTCTAAGGGATTGACTTGGGTTCATTCTCCCGCAACTCGACCTAAAGCCGCACAACGAGAAGCAACTCAAAGCGTGCGCGTGTACACCCCCCTGCCGGAGCTCTTGTTTTGCATTATTCGCATCTGTAAAGCGGATCTTCTTGTAAGTTGTATGCATGTCGCCGTGATGTGTGAGGTGGTCAGTGTTCTCTCACCGTCGCTGTGTTTGTGCTGTATGCCGTCGGTATCTGCGTAGCTTTATCGATCCATCAATCGATCCATTTATCCCAAATCGCTCCACATCCCCATCTGCTTGAAAGGTAAGGACGGGAGCTCGTTGATGCAAAGGCGACGTGTGGCTGTCGACCGATGATTCAAATCCATCCGGTCGATGGGTCTTCATGGTTCTCTTGGCACGCGTGCATTCAATCATTCTTTCTCTCTGTCATGAGAGCGCCATCTATATTTGGGGGAAGACTCACCTTCTTGTCTTTTCTGTTTTTGGCACTGGTTCGGTTGAACAGGACGATCAGAACCGGATTCACCAGATGGCGACCATGTCTTCCTCCTCTCCACACAGCAATAGCACGACACTCTCGGCCCAGAGAGCGGGTTCGTACCAAGAG
Source organism: Globisporangium solare (assembly GCA_023335675.1). Classification (NCBI taxonomy): domain Eukaryota; phylum Oomycota; class Peronosporomycetes; order Pythiales; family Pythiaceae; genus Globisporangium; species Globisporangium solare. Next base: position 8,497 of record JAADVP010000103.1, on the reverse strand, counting down.
CACCACGAAACAGCTGGTTATGGAGTGGCAGCTGCCTCTTCCTCGCTCGATAAGATCGACTTTCGCCTGGCGCCGCCGCCGCCGCCTTCGTCCACGTCGACGCCTCAGACTCTGCAATCCGCGTCCTCGGCCTCCGCATCCGATCTTGGCGTCTCGACGTTCGGCGTAGCTGACAGCGCGTTCTCGCTCCAGGACGCGTCCACGATCCTCGACCCCTCGGCGCCCGCACTCGGGCTCTCTACGAGCGCCACGATGAGCGCGATCCCACCACCACCGCCCCCGGCTGCATCGTCCGACGAAGGCTTTGACGTCATGGCCCAACTCGCCTCACAGTACTATTCGGTCAGTCGCAACCGATCGTTCTCGGCGCCCATCCCACCGACGTCGCTTGGATCCACATGGCATTTCCAGGACGACACTTCGACTTCTCTCGCGTCCTCGGCAATCCCCATTGACGCCCCGCTCCCTCCGCCGCCACAGCCGCCGCTCCCTCCTCCGGTGCGGATCATGGCGCCGATCGGCGATGCGCAGGTCGTGAATGCCGCTGGTGCTATCGGTTCAGGCGTGCCATCGCTGCGAGGCTCGTTTATCAGCGATTTGCATATCAGCAACACTGAGCCAGAAAATGAACCAACCGACAGCTCGGAGAAGAGCAATGCTGAAGCTGCAGCGGTTGCTGCTGCGGTCGCGTCTGGTGGACCACTCCCAGCGACATTTTTGCGCACGATCTGCGACCAATTGGAGTTTTACTTTTGCGACGAAAACTTGCTTGGAGACTTGTTCCTACTCAAGAACATGAACATGGACGGCTACGGTACGTCGCTTGTTGCTGTTTGTATCGCTGGTATACAATGCTGCTGTGTACTGATTTGTTTCTAATTTGTCGTATTTATTGTTATCATTATCTTGTGCAGTGAAATTGGACCTGCTTGCATCGTTTGGTCGTGTTAAGAAGCTCACGACGGAGGTTGACCAAATCAAGAAAGCCTTGGAGCTGTCAACCAAGTTGCTGCTGAATGAAGATGAAACGATGGTGTGCCGAAAAGAACCACTTGCACCGGAACAGACGTACCACGGTAAACTTGCACGCACAGCTATTGCGTACAACCTTCCAGAGGATGCTTCGGTCGCATCACTTCGTGAGACGTTCCAAGGGTGTGGCGAGATCACGTACCTGCGTTTATTAAAGAAGAACACAACGACTGGGCGAAATGCAGTGTTGAAACCACCTATCGCTGCAGGTGAAACGTACGCGATCATTGAATTTGTCGATGAAGAAATGGCAAAGCACGCGGTGCTTACGCTTTCCGATCAATACAACTGGCGTACGGGCATGCAAGTCGTTCTTTTCGATGGTACGAATTGCGACAAGCTGAAGCAAAAGATGTTCCCAGTGGAAATGGGCGGTGAACGCCGCCGCGCCAAATCTGCGTCTCATGCGGTAGCGCGTCCGGTTCACGTTGAACAAGTAGGCGAAGGCCTCGAAGATCTTCGCGAAGGAAAAGTGAACACTGGCATTGTGTATTCGATTCGCGGTGCAGGCGGCCTGATCACGCCAACGCGTCAAGACTCGGCGTGTATTTCGTTCCGCTTGATCCCCGACGAGGACGGCAACATTGATATCCGACAAGGCGACTACGTCTCGTTCACTGTGGGCAAGAACAAGAAGAGTGGCCGTAAATACGCCAGTAAGGTGAAATTGGAGTTCCGCCCTCCAGCGAGTTTGACAGGCGCGACCGACACAGCAGCGACGTCTAGCGGCAGCAGCAGCAGCAACGGCCAGAAGGATTATTTCTCGCCATCCCAGAGCCGTTGGGAAGGTGGTCGCAACCGTGCCGCGACCGTCGGCGCGCAGCCCCCTCAGCAATTCCGTTCGCGCTCTTCTTCGACAGGCACGCGTCCCAAGCTCAACCTGTCTTCGCCTCGTATGGGCAGCTCCCCACCAAATGCTGGTTCCCTCAATCTCGCAGCTGGCCCCCCTGGCCTCGTCATGAACGGTAGCAACCCACTGTACCGACAGGCGCTTGGGCCGGATGGCACCCGTGGCTTTAACTTCCGACGCATGGGCGAGCCGGAGATGTTTTCGGAGCGCAAGTTTTCTCAGCCAACGGAGCGTCGCCGATCGAGCTCGTCCGGCGCGGCATTGCAACCATATTAAAACTGCAGCATTGGAGCTGAAGCCCGCTTGCAAATGACCAACTTGCACGATGTAACACAAATGCACAAGAAACACAAAACATCAAGCATACATACGCAGCTAGCTACCCACACTGCTAAATCTGAAAATAACCAGTTTGATGAAGCGTTAATGGGCTCGCAAGTTTGGCCTTTTATAGTCAGTCAGTCAGGCAAGATGGGGCGATCTTTGCTTTCTGTGCGTGTGCTTTTCATATGCCCGCGAGATGAACCTCATTCTGCACGCCTATATTTGCAATTTTCAAATGATGCATGCTTTTTCTTCGAATAAAACCACCCAAGAGCGTGCATTCTTGATAATACCTCCTATCTTGCAACTTGTGCGGTTCAACCGACAGTTTCACTGTGCGAAACAATGACGCGCCACGTTGCAGTTTAAGAGGCAGAAAGTATCCAACATCGGTTTGGGACTCTTTGCGGCGCGCTGATTGGCGGGAATTTTCCGATCTTGGTGTTTGTATGCGGGGGGAGACTCGCTGCGCCGCCCGCTTTCTGTGGCTCTTTCGTCCCATACGTCAACCCCCAAAGCCCGAAAGAACCCCAGAACCGCACGGAACCCTCCGCGTCCGCGCTTCCTTCCTTCCACCTGCACTCATTCACCCCCCACGCGAGGCGTGCAGCAGACGGCGCCCCCAAGAAGAATCGACCGCAAGCACAGGTACGCGGCGTGTCTTCCCTCCCTGGCGAGAGAGAGAGAGAGATCAGGATCCTCCCCCTTGAGATCTTTGGGTCTCCCCCTGCGCGTGTGCGTCGTATGCGCTCTCTCTTGCTTTGCAATGCACGGGGGGGAGTGCTGCGCGTTGTATGCTGGATGGGAGGATTCAGTGCCACGCGTTTATAAGCGTGTGCGGGGGGGGACATGGAAAATGCGATCTATTGCATGGGGAATTAATTGCACGGAAACTGCAGGAGCTAGTGTCTGACTGGTATTTATGCTTTCTTTGCATGTATGTGCATCTTTGTGCTTTTTGTTGTTGTTGCAACAGCAGCAGTTTGAATTTGAAAAAAAAACAAGAAAGCAACAATGGCTAGTCAAGTAAATGCGCAGCAGCAGCAGCACCAAGGCAGCGACGAAGAAGACTGGAAACTGAGCCTGAAGCGCCCGGAGAAGGACACGCGCGTGCAGACGGAGGATGTGACGAATGTCAAGGGCAATGAATTTGAAGATTATTTTTTAAAACGAGAGCTGCTGATGGGTATTTTTGAAAAAGGGTTTGAGCGCCCATCGCCCATCCAAGAAGAAGCAGTACCGATTATCCTAGCTGGGCGAAATGTGATGGCGCGCGCGAAAAACGGAACGGGCAAGACTGCTGCATTTATCATCCCCTGCTTAGAGAAAACCGACACGTCGAAGAAGCACATCCAGGTGTTGATTCTCGTGCCAACGCGAGAGTTAGCGCTGCAAACCTCGGCTATCGTGAAAGAAATCGGCAAGCACATGGGCGTCGAGTGCATGGTGAGCACCGGTGGTACTAGCTTGAAGGACGATATCATGCGGTTATATCAGACCGTGCATATCCTGGTCGGCACCCCAGGTCGCGTCATGGATTTGGCGAACAAGGGCGTCGCTGATCTGAGCCAGTGCTCGACTGTGATCATGGACGAAGCCGACAAGCTGCTCTCGCCGGAGTTCCAGCCTCTCCTGGAGCAATTGCTGAACCACACTGCCAAAAACCGCCAAATCTGTTTGTTCTCCGCGACGTTTCCTGTGACCGTGAAGGCGTTCAAGGACAAATTCATTGAAAACCCGTACGAAATTAACCTGATGGACGAGTTGACACTGAAGGGCGTGTCGCAATTCTACGCCTTTGTGGAAGAACGCCAAAAAGTGCACTGCCTGAACACGCTTTTCTCCAAGGTAAGGATCATTTTGCTTTACTGTGTGTATTGCTGCGAGAGCTAACGCAGTTCACTGCTATTGTTGTTGATGATTTGTGCAGCTCGACATCAACCAATCGATCATTTTCTGTAACTCTGTCAACCGTGTCGAGCTCCTGGCAAAGAAAGTCACGGAGTTGGGCTACTCGTGCTTCTACATCCACGCCAAGATGAACCAAGCGCATCGTAACCGTGTGTTCCATGAGTTCCGCAACGGCGCGACGCGTCACTTGGTGTGCTCGGATCTGTTTACGCGTGGTATCGATATCCAAACCGTGAACGTCGTGATCAACTTTGATTTCCCCAAGAACTCGGAGACGTACTTGCATCGTATCGGTCGCTCGGGCCGTTTCGGTCACCTTGGTTTGGCGATCAACATGATCACGTACGACGATCGCTTCAACTTATACCGCATCGAGCAAGAGCTCGGTACGGAAATCCGCCCTATTCCGCCAGTCATCGACCGCAACTTGTACTGCAAGTAAGGCGGTGGCGTTGCCGTGGGTCGGTCCATCTGTCCTTCAACTTGATGGGAAGCAAAGATACGTGAGAGTTGTCGCTGGGAGATCTGAAAGCAGAAGGATATTGTGAGAGGAGGATCGAGAGAAGCAGCCCCTCGTTTCAAGTATATTGGATATTCGGCGAGCATGGGAGAACAAAACAAGGATGGAGAAGGAGCTACGCAGTTGCAGCGAAAGAGAAGAAAGAAAAAAACAAGTGTGAGAAAGCTGAGCAAGCGAGTGAACGAAGCGCATGCCGCATATTCAAGAGCACGTCAAGGAGCCCAACGGGAAGTGGGCGCCTATCCGTCTGGCTGCGGTCACGGCGTGATCAATGCCGTTGGTGTCGCAGGCAGGTAGACATTGGGCGTGATCCAGTGTCCGACATTGACGCACTGCTTGCTTATCCATGTTGAAGTCAACACCCAAACGCTGCTTTCCTCTTCTGCTGCTACTGTCGCCGATCTGCGTCTACCTGTTTTGTGTCGTCCTGTTGACGGATTCTGCTCCAATTGTGCGAGTCGTGCGTGTGTGTGGTGTGTGATCTTGCGTATGAGTTGTTGCTCGCTTGCTGTCAGCGCTTCCCGTCGTCGCAGGCGAACCCACTCTCTCGCACAGTGGCGCGCTCTTTTGGAGGCTGGAAGTGTCCATTATTCTTGAAGAATGAAAGAATGCTCATCGTTGCGGCTGTTACCAATTTGTTGATGTTTCTCATGATGCTTGTAGTTCTTTGTCAGCATTTTCCCACAGCAAAAAGCAGAGAGAGGGGCGGCTATGGCTGCCGCCGCCCGCGCTTCAATGATCTTCGAGGAATCTTTAGTTGCGCAACGCAAATCACGACGCGCGGAAGGAGACAGCGGGATGCGCGGTGACCTGATGGCCGCTGTCGCAAAGGACAACACCACGTCACGATGGTGTCATACGCGTGGCGCTTTTTCTGCTGTCGGTTGGTTGAAGTCGGCCGAGTGCGAGCAAATGCATCAGGATGTGCCACCATCCCGTTGCACCGCGCGCTCAGCGTCGCAGCTGCTTTAAAGAGGTTCAAATATGAAGATAAATGTAAGCTCGCAGGGGTATTCGCAGTATAAAGAGGTACGCTTGACCGCTCCGTCGTCGAATGGAACAGAAACCAGGAAGGCGGCGTCATGCGAAGAGTGGGCTTGTGAGGATGAGGCGGTCGATGACCACGTGGTCGGCGGCGTCGTCGTCGCCTGCCGCCGCCGCAGGCAGCACGTGCACATCTGGATCATCCCGTGCGATCGGCTTCTTTTGGTAGTACTCCGTTGTTGCCTGTCGATTGTCAGCACCTTTTCCTTCCAGCCATCTGCCTCGCTCCCTTTGTGCTCGCATCAGGCGTAGAAAACGAATCTCGCGTGGTCCATGCACGCTGCCTGATGGCTGGCGAGAGGAGCGTTGGCCGATCGGAGGATCGTGGGAGTTGCATTGCTCTGAGGGAGGGACGGTAGCGTCCATGCGCGCGACGTAATCGGCGGCAGCGAGCGCGCGGCAGTTTATGACTCATGCTGTGTGCTTTAGATGATGGAAAGGGGGCATGGAACATCGCAAAGACAAAGATGCGGGGTCTAGTGAAATGGTGTCTTCATAATAATATCTCATAAATATCCTGCTAGTGCTTCTGCTGACTTCTCTTCCTAGTTAAATAAGGGGGCCGCCGTTTAAAAGTCGACTTCGGCGAACACGCGGCGCCGCGTGACCACAGGCGCGCCCATGGGCGCGTCCAGGCCCACTTTGCGCACCGTCGGGATGCAAAACTCGCCCATGCTGCTGAGCTTGCGCGCCTTGGGCGAGCGGTCGCCGCGCGTCGGGAACAGCGGCGGCGCCAGCGGCTTCTTGGCCACGTCCGCGCCGAGCTCCGGGCGCACGTCCGACAACTGGCGCTTGCGCGAGTCCGTCTTGAGCTCCACGGGCGGGCAAAACTCGAGAAAGTTGCGCACGAGCAGCGCGAGCTTGCGCGCGACGTCGCAGCAGCCGCAGCGCAGGATCGTGTTCTCGACGTAGAGCCCCGACACGCGGCGCAGTACGACCTGCAGGAACACATTGAGCGTGCTGATGGTCTCCTTCTCCTGCGCGCGCAGCTGTTGCACGATGGTGCGGAACGCGTAGTGGTCCACGAAGCTCTCCATCCACTTGGCGAACAGGCTCACGTCGTCGGCGGTCTGGCGGCGCGTCTTGATGTCGGCCGCAAGCTCCTCCATGGAGCTCCACAGCGCGTCGAAGTCGCGCATCGACTTGTACGCAAAGTACGCGGGCGCGTGCTGCGGCGCGACCTGCACCGCGAACTTCTCCTCCTTGCCTCCGATGCAGGACGTGACGCTCGCCATGATGCCGCGCATTCTGTTCTCTTCTCCACAACAGCAATCCAGCTTCACTTAATTCGGATTTTCAAAATCGAGGTTACGCGCGACGCTTGTGTAACCTGTGCACCTTGTTGTTGTGTGGGCGGGGGTACCCTGTTTGTTCGTTTTGTTTGTTTTCGGCTTGTCGAGCTCTCTCGGTTCTTTCGCAAATTCGCGACTGACACCTCCACCACCTGACGTTTCTCAGTCAGTCAGTGGGCAACCAATCCGTTGGGTCCGGCTCGCATAGTGGAACGCTGTCACTTTTTTTTGGTGGAGGGCGCAGAGAACAGAGAACAGAGAGAGAGAGAGAGAGAGAGAGAGGAGGAACGGCAAAGAAAAAAAAAGGCGACAACGACATAGGGATAGGGGGACCAGGTGACTGGCATCACAGCCAGAAGGTGGGCTCGACCGCACCCCTACCCCTTGTGCACGGTCACCTTCTGCTTGCTTTTGCTTTGGTGATGGCGCGGGACACAACAACTCGAAGCAGTCAATCCGACACGCCATATCCGGTTTCTCGCCCAAACGTACAGTATCGATCCCAGTTCAGAGCCATTTGTATGCACTTGACGTCGTCCCGCACGATACGAGCGTTTGTTAATGTTATACAGTCCGCTCGGCCCAGCTCACAGGTGTCAGCCAGAATTTGCGCTCGAAAGGCGCACCTGACATACAATTCGCAAGTGCGAAGGTCGGGTCATTGATGAATTGACTCGAGGCATTGGCGCACAAATTATTTGAGTAGGGCTAGGGCTATGGAATAGACCCAATCCAGTGGTTAGGGCTCGCTGTGTTGAAACGCATCATTCGTTCTAACCGACGCCCAGTCGCTGTAAACATGCTTGGACCCGTTTCTGGGCAGCTTTTTGCACACCACGATGAGAGACAAGTCGGCCGACCCCAGTTGCGCGGACAAAGCCAGGAACATGCCGCTTGCAGCATTTATGTAGGCAGCATCTCGGCCGAGGTGGCTGCACAAATTGCCAGCTGGACGCGCACCATTTGCTCCACTTGCTGCAATTAACTGTAAAAGGCCAGAAAATGTCGGACAAAGTGCCGACCCGATGCTTCGGCATTGGTCCAAGGCGCACGCTCGTTCGCCGGACGTTTGTGCACTTAAATCCCGAATTCTATCTGTGCAAAGCGAGCGGATGTGGCCGCTGGGTGGCGGCGGTAGAGGCAACATGCGATACTATTATTAAAAAACAATGCGCATTGTGATTATGGCTTGCTTGCGAGCAGAACTCGCTGTAAGCAGCAGAGGGATGGGGGGAAATTTGCACAACTCAGTTGAAGAACAGGTACTATTGTAGCTAGGTAGCTAGGTATCTATCCTTGACGCCCGAGGTTTGATTTGGAGAATCTCAAGACTTGATCTTACCATACTGATATATAATCGAGCAAAAATTAGCTTGATCTTTTCCGAGGGAGCCCTCGCAAGTGGTTGGCAGCGCACTGTCCGTCGTGACAGTGTCGCAGTGCAGCTTTGAAGGATAAACAGCGAAAACCAGAGTCCACGGCTTGCCTTATGGCAGTGACGTCCTGCAGGACAGGGGGGGGGGG
>JAADVP010001029.1:0-11839 GCA_023335675.1 Globisporangium solare | reverse complement strand
GGAGCTGCTCCTTGATGACCGGCATCATGGGCGGGATCGCGTACCAGCCGATGAAGCCCGGGATCGCCGACATCCACGCCAAGTGGAAGATGCGCATGTGCGGCCGCAGCCAGTTGCATGGCTGGATCTCGGTCGCGCGGTTGAATTGCTTGGGATCAACAGCCAGATGGTAGGTCCTTTGCTCGCCAACCTCGGGGTCGATGTGGAGGCGGTGCCAGCTGCATTGGCTTGGGTTCTGACGCGCGCTGTGTGGAGTGCACACGTCGAAGTACTGAATATGCGACTCAATGTCGCGTGGATCGTCGCTTTGGCGCGGTGTGAGGCTGAACAGGGAAGACATTTGGATATCGGAGAAGTTCCGGAAATAGCTGGGATGCTCGCTCAGCGCGTACACGAAGGTAAATTGCGCAATGTCGACAACTGCGGCTCGATCAAATTCGATATGAGCGTTAAGCGGCCATGAGAATGCCAGGACCGAACGCAGATCAAATGAATGATGGTATGGTGGGTGCCACCTGCTGCAACGCCGGCGCACGCGTGCGCGCGCGCAACAGAAGCAGTGGGGTGCAACCTCGTGAGAGGCAGCGCTTTCGTCAGGGCTTTTGTCGACCGCGGTCCTGAAAGCTTCTCCTTTGTTCCAAACGAAAGTGTGATGGAGCACGCAAGACGAACAAGCCGTTGATGGGGTCTGGGTAAGTCAATCCAGAAGCGATTGATTAATTTGACCTTGAATCAACCGACTAAAGTTAATCTTACTTCGACCGAAGCCACGCGTTGGTAAATATCGAGCCATTGCGAACCGTTTGCCAAAAACAATAACCAGCGTCCAGCAAGGTCTCACGCAGCGTCGTGGCGTCCTTCGCCCGATGGCAACGCAACCCTGCATCGCAACGCGATAATACGAGAGTATTGCAACTAGCTCAACACACTTCTCGCAGTACTATCGCCACTTCGAGCATTATTCGCACTCGGAATCGACGCGATGGACATCATTGTTTTGTTCTGAAGTGTACCCATTTTGGTGTTCAACCGTAGCCCAACATTCTGATTGCTCAATCAGATCATATTTTAAAATAAATGTTTGCATTATACCGCGTTTTGTCATTTTGGATCTCAATGTGACGTCTGACGCGTCACCTGCCTAAATTCAAAAAAGCCTGTGACTCAGATCTGAGTCGTGTATTTCGGGTCCACTATTCGAGTGCATTCCGGTACCTCCTGCGTTTTTGTTCACGTAAAATAAAGGCCCAAGTTGAACGTGCGCTGTTGATTCGTTATCCGGATAGGAGCCAACAGGAGGTTCCTTATAGTCACACAATCAAATGAATGTGTTGTTAAGGTGTACTAAACTAGACGGGTCTTCAGTTAAAAGGCTTTACTCTTTAATTCAGAATATTCATAAAATGAAAATTTATTTCATATATTATTTTACACAGTGTATAATGAACAAGAGGATCCGACGGCAAGGCCCTTTTACTTGACGTGCCCATCAGCCCAAACGCTCGAAAAAGCGCGCAAGCGCCTCAAACGTAAGGCGGCGCCAGAAGCCGAATCCGCCGCATTTGCGCACATTCCTGCACCCGCAGCCACGCAACTACACATCCGCCTGCCATGGAAGCCAAGGCCCCGCTCTCGCTCGACGCCGCCATCAAGGTGGCGTTCTCCATGGAAGGCCGCGACAAGCTCACCAAGGTGCGTGCTGTTTTTTCTTTTATGGGCATGAATGATTCGGGCGGTCTTACTGAATGCTCACGTTGGCTCTGTGCGCAGTTGATGCAATATGGGAGTCGCGCGCTCGCGTTCTACGTGCTGTCGGCGGACCCAAAGAGCGACGTCGGCCAAAAGTGTGTCGCCGTCTTTTTCGGTCGCTGTTGAATGTGCATGCGTGTGTCGCGCTTACGCCGTGTGTGTGTGTGCGCGCTGTTTGGTTGTGTCCGCAGGCTGACGAACTTGTACAAGACGACGCAGACGTCGCGCAAGGCGTTCCGCCTCGGCAAGAGCCTGACGTACTACAAGAAGCTCCAGGTGCTCGCGGCCAACAAGAGCCTCACGCCATGGCAACGCTACCTGCAGTATATCCAGAACACCGGCATGGTGCGTGCGCTTTTTTGCGTCAGTTGTATCAATACTGTATGTTTGGGCATGATGAAGAGCTCACTCGCTGTAATGCTTTGCTGTGTGCGCTCCAGTTTGGCTTTTTCATCTACGACAACATGGCGTTTGCGAGCAAAGCCAAGGTGGTCAACTTTAACGCCGACGAAGCCGCGAAGCGCGGCGGCGTGCTCTGGTTCTGCGCCAACATCGCGGGCTTTGCGCTCGCGATCACCAACCTCAACGGGGTACGTACGCTCCCTCGCTTGGCTGCTTTGGCTTTTGCTTTTCTTGTGGTGCCTGTTCAACTGGTCATTGACATGCATTGGGCTGTGCCGTTTGTCGTTCGTTCTCCAGGACATTGAGAAGGAAAAGTGCATTCGTGACATTCTCGCGTCCGAAGAGGTGCGCTTTCCCTGCTGCTGCTACTTGTATATGTGTGGGCTAGACGCCAAATTTCTGATCATGGCTCGTTGCTGGCACCTTGTGTAGGACGAGGCGCGCATCGCGTCGCTGCAGGCGCAGTTGGACGCACTCGAGCAGAGCCGCTTCAAGAAGTTTCTGGCCGTGCTCAAGGTCACGTGCGACCTCATCGTGTCGTCCAACACGAGCGGCATCCGCCTGGCCGAGCGCATCACGGGCACCAAGCTCCACGACGGCATCGTCGGCTCGGTCGGCTGCGTCTCGGCGCTCACGGTCATCTACAACACGTGGCCGAGCGTGCCCGTCAAGAAGGCGGACTAAGAGCATGGGCGCATCCACATTCACACACTTGGGATAATAGGCGTGTTGATCTTGTTTCCCCTTCCTGCAAATACATGTCCGTTTGTTTCTCGTCTTCAGGCTTCAGCGTCATGTCTGATCCTTTGCTCTGGACACAGCGCCATCGATTCCCATTGACGCATGCGATTGTCCATTAGTCACAAGCTCAAAACGGCGCGAAGCGAACGAACCGACGCGGCATTTTCGCTGACCTGCGACTGGTTACGTCGGCAAAAAAGGGCGCTTTCCACGAAAGCCGCAAGCAGAAAAAGAGAGGCGCCATGCTGCTTTGCGCGTAAGCCGCTGTTTGCCGTTGACTCTGGTTGGCAGCGTGCGAGATGATGGCGAAGCCGACTGCAAGCGCGCCAGCGAAAAGCGCAGCCGTCGCGCTGGTCGCTGCTGCTGCGGTCGTTGCGCCAGAAGAGCCTCCAGCAGCAGAAGAAGAAGTTGAAAACGCCGCGATCGCGGGCCTCGAGGAAAAATGCGACGCCAAACACGGTAGAGACGACGACGCGGAGCCGGAAATCGTCGCGATCGGAGCCGTTGGCCACGTCATCAAGCGCGCGTTCCACCAGTTCTACACTCCCGTTGCTCCAGCAGTCCAGCTGAGTGCGACCGGAGCGCAAAGCAAGCATTGTGACGGCGCAGCTTCCCCTGATGCTACGCCGCACCATGCAGTAGACGAATCTCATGGCGCGACTTTGTCGCCACGAGACGAACGAAACGATGGCAACGACCACGATCTCGAGAACGCGGCGACTCCAGTTGTCCAGCCGGCGGTAAACCCGTACATGGCGCTTGGTGACACCAAGAAAGCACAAATTCACCAAGAGCGACAGCAAACACATGACAATGTGGCCGCGCTTCTGCAGCTGCTGGCAGCGCGCTGCGACGATGCCAAGAAAGCCGACGATGCCGTCGCCGAGGCGCTCAGCGACAAGGGTCTCGCGATCAAAGCGCAAATCCCCATGGGACTTTCGAATCTGTGCCTTGATCCCCACGAGATCGCAGAGCAATTTGGCGCTTTCGCCGACACGCTCGTGCACGCGACGCAATTGGTGCGCGAGTATCAGGATCGACGGCTGGAGAAGAGCGGCAACCGCGGGCCGCTAGCAAAGGCCCACATTCGCCATGAGATTGCTCGTGAGCCGCTGAAGTACCTCGAGGCGACCGACTCGTCGGCAATCCGCACCGAGGCCATGCTCACGGTGCACGAGGCGCACATTGCGAGCGTCAAGAAGCAGACGACACAGCTGCATCTGGGACGTGACGGCCACGCGGCAGTGCCCTCATCGACAGAGGCGCCAGAGTCTCTCTCATCGTCAGCAACCACGACGCCTTCGTCCAGTTCGAACGATGAGACTACGCCTATTGCCACGACCACGACCTTCAGCAATAGCTCCAGTCGACCGAAAAAGCAACTCCGTGATGCCGCTGTCATGGGCGCCGTTGAAAAGCGCGCAAACCTCGCGATCCTGCAGCGCATGCAAACCAAACTCAACTTTCTACGCAACCCGCGATACGCTGATAGTACAAACCGCAGCGACTTGTCAAAGAAGACGACGAAGCATTCAGCAAATGATAGCGATCGTGACAGAAAAGGAGACAGCCAGGAACCAACCAGTGACGATGAGGATAACGACGAATCGGCAGCTGAGAGAGAGCGCGCATGCTGTCGTCGTGTTGCTTTGCGGTCGTGCCGACCAATGTCGCGTTCACAGCATACGACATTGGCGGCGTTTACGAGCAAGGCGTGCATATGCGCAACACGAGCCACGTGAGCCACCGGCTGCGCACGCTGCCGCCCGGGACGCTCTACTTCTCGATCCACGAGGTCGTGTTCCCCGACCCGAGCGGCCTCATCGCGCCGGGGATGCACGTACAGATCATGCTCCGGTTCACGCCGGATTCGCGGGCCGACTACAAAGACAGCATGGTCGTGCAGTACGAATCCAATGGCGATGGAGGGCGAGCCTCAGAATTCACGATCCCGCTTGCCGCACGTCGAGACCCGCCCGAATTGTCGATCCCGCTGATGCTGCGCGCACAGAACACGCTCGTCGGGACGTCGTCCTTGACGCGCATACCGTGCAAGAACCTCGGAGGCAAAGGCCGTTTCTGGCTGCTCACTGAAAGTGACTGGACACAAGTGGAAGCCTCGAGCAGCAGCGCAGGCAATGGACTACGAGGGGACCCGACGAGACAGCTGCTTCTACGCGTAATGAACGAGCGCGAGCTGCGCATCGGCACGTTTGCCATCTCACTGACAGACTTCGAGCTCAACACTGGCGATAGCGTTGTGATCCAGCTGCAGTATGTGCCGTCGTGTATCGGCGAGCAGCGCGAGAAATTCGTGGTGGTGTGCGACAACTGCCTTGTGCGCGTGTTCCAGGTGATCGGCCGCGGCTACCAGGTCGAGATGAGCATCACGAGCATCCAGGACAAAGAGCTCGACGCGGGCATCGCGCAGATGGGCACTGTCGACCACGTCGTGTTCGACAACCTTCTCGTGAATGCAAAAGCCGAGCAGCACTTCACTGTCTCGAACGAGACGCCCATCGATCTCCACTTCGCGTGGCGCATCGAACCTGCTGTTGACGCTGACGACAAAGTTATCGATATGGAACCGCCGCCGTATCAAATCGCGCCTGCTTCGGGTATGTTTTCGCGGACTGCGGCGCTCGAGTTCGTCGTCGCGTTTCTGCCGACGCAAGCGCGCGTGTATTCGTGGAAAGCGACGTTGTGTGTGCTTGAGATCCCCGCCTGCAACATGCCTGGTCCCTACCAGCGTATGCTTCTATCACAGGCCTTCGAAAACGTGAACAAAGGCGGTAGCATTGCGCTCGAGACCGTTGACTGCCTCGCCGTGCAATTAGACGGAGCAGGTCAACTTGGCGCCTTCTCGATCGCTCCGCGGTACTGGAACTTCGGCCTATCTGCTACTGCCAGCGGCGGTGATGATTCTGAACCGATGAAAGCCGTGCCGTTGCTCAAGAATGTCACGTACACTACACGCGTCATACTTCAGAACCAGCCGTCTGCTCGTGTGGCGTTTGAGATCGATCTCGCAAATGTGAAGCAACAGCATGGCCGAACTCCAGGAAATCCACTCAACCTCGCGTCTGCGTCACCGTGCTTTGATCTTTCCGTGAGTCTAGTGCGCGGCGACCTCGACGCAGGAAACGGTCAAGCGGTCGTTGAAATCGCGTTCGCGCCCTACTGTGTCGGCACGTTCTCGCTTGCTGTTCCGTGCCGCATTCCAGGCTCTTCAACTGGTCGCAGTGGCTCATCGTCTGCGAAAACCACCGCAGCGTTTGTGCGTTGACTGCTGCTCGAAGGCGTAGTCGCAAGTGGACACGTGGAGATGCTGGCTCCTGAGATCGATTTTGGCCTCGTGCTTGTTGGCACCAGCACGGAGACCACGCTCTCGTTCCGAAATCTCTCTCCTGCTACCACAGAGTGGCGCTTGGTGCGCTTGGAGGCAACACCATCTTTCGAAGCCTTCAGCAATCCCAATGCACAACTTGTGCCAGGAGCAGCTGGGGGACGCAACAGAGAACTCCATCGATCTAGCTCGAAAGACTCGATTGTGTCTCATCACTCAAGTGTCTCTTCAACAGGGGGCAACGACACGAGTCGCAGCAGCTCCTTGGGCTTCACGGCACGTGATAATCTGCCTCGAGCGACCGTAACCTTTCACCCTGAAGCAGGCACAATAGCGCCAGGCGAGACCAAGACTGTCAAGATCTTGTGCTTCGCTGGCGCATTTCCTGAACGGCTGCGCGCACGTTTCTGTTGCCGATTGGCGCCCGAGCGTACATTCTCGGGAGGCATTCTCGCAGCGAGTGCTGTCGTGAGCGCGTGCGCCGAGATCCAAGCACCGAACGTGTACCTGTCTCCGTCCAAGTTGCATCTTGGTACGACATACTTGGGTGTCACGGTGCGCCGGACCATGGAGCTCATCAACGTATCCAACCTGGAAGCTGCGTTCAAGTTCGTCGAGCCGCAGGGTGTGTCCAAGGCATACACGGTCGAGTTCTCGCCCAAGCAGGGCACGATTCGATCCAAGGAAACCGTGCCCGTCGCGCTCATGTACACGCCTCGCCAAACTGGACGAACGACCGTGTTGCTCGCGCGCACTGTGCGCGGTCTTACCGCGCCACTGGG
The DNA here is from genome assembly GCA_023335675.1 of Globisporangium solare. Taxonomy (NCBI): domain Eukaryota; phylum Oomycota; class Peronosporomycetes; order Pythiales; family Pythiaceae; genus Globisporangium; species Globisporangium solare. The sequence goes on along the minus strand of JAADVP010001029.1, from coordinate 4,819 downwards.
GATCGAAATCTCGACCAACCAAAAGGGACTCGTGCTCTCTTACGAGCTACTTCCCACACCAGCCGATGCGCATGTGGATCTTGCGAAGACAATGCTGCTGAAATCGCCAAAAAAGATCGCGCTCGAGCGCGGTATGGCCATTGAAGACTGCGACTTGGAGCCGGAGACCAATCCACCGAGTGCAATTCCGCGACTTGTGTTTGGGGATGCTATCCCACTGGGCGAGCGGCGCACGCTGCACCTGTTGATCCGCAGCTTCAGCGGCGTTGAAGCTGTCTTAGAGCTGGGTGCGAAGAAATTCGCAGCGAGAGCGCATCCTCTATTTACAACAACCCATGAGACGAACAGCAGCGGTGGCTCACTTTTGTCATCTGGAACCCCGTCTCGATTTGTACCGGCGGGCAAGAACGAACACCAGTGCAGCAAATCGCAGACGGTATCGACGACGACTAATTCCGGATCGCGCACCAAAACCTCTTCATCATCGTCTGGGTCTTCGATGAAGAAAAAGAGCTTGCTCGCAGGTGCACACGAGCCATTGAATCGGTTCCAGTCTGAAAAAGGGAAGGAGTACATGCGTCAATGCTCAGATGAGATCGAGGACCGCGAGATCCTGAGTCAAGGCCTTGGCGCCACCTTCCAACTAAAGCCCAACCGACTGCGGGCCCTACCGTGGGAGCAGCTCGTCGCGACGATCGTCTGCTTCAACAACATGCCTGGAACGTACACGGACGACATCGTGAGTCGTGCAGTGGATGCACCGCCCGTGTTTCTTCATACCCAAGCCACCGTAGTAGGCACTCCGCTCACGCTCGACCGGAATTGCGTGGGGCTCTACTTCCCCAAAAAGAACCAGCCAGCGCAGATGCAGCCAACGTTCCATTACGGACAAGTGTGCACGTGCTCGCCCTCCATCACACGTACCATTCGCGTCGTCAACCGTGGTCCAAAGCAAGCACGACTAAAATGGAAACTCGTCGAGAATGGACGCGAGAACCAGCTCGTCAATGTCACGTTGCGCGTCGACTTTGGCGCAAAAGTGCAACTGCGCATTACCCCATGCGCCGAAGACGACGTGGTGTTCCCGTTCATTGTTCTCCCCGAGCAGGCAATGGTTCCGCCATTCGCGATAATCCCTTTCCAGATCACGTTCACGCCATCGGCCACAGTTGACTCGCCTTGCGTGTTGCTGCTTGCAGATGCGTACTGGTATGACTTGGACCACCACACAGAATGTGAAGCACTGTCTGAAGCTTCAAGCTCTGACAACTTAGAGCCTCACCTTGAGCAAGACACAGCACTCGATCTGCGCTGTGAGTAGCCATCGCCTCATCGTCGGAATTCGAAAGTGACGATAGCCGCTGGAAAAGCATTTGCAGCCGTGCGAGTCGCAAGCTCCTTGAGTCGACGCGTACCACCGGGCGTTCTCACACAGTCGCCGCCGTCCTCTACAAGTCTAAAGTGCCTTTGCATTATATTAGCCGCAGACGTGATCGAGCCCGAACTGTTTCTTGATAAGTCGAAGGATGAGCCAAGCGGTGCAGATACGCTTAGCGCAACTCTGGAAAATGCGCGACGGCTGTCTGGAGCTGGCCAAGTGTCTGTCTTCTTGTCTTCAAGCGCGTACCACGTCAAATTTACAACCTGGTCCACCGTCGCTGGAAATGCGAGCGACGTTGCGCACGTGTTTCATCGTAGGGAGCTGCATTTGGTCAATCATTTGAACACGCGGCTCACGTTCCGACTCGAGAGCTCGGGACCATTCTCGGTCTTCCGCGCGGATTCCATTGCGCCAAAGCACCCGTTATCGTCGGCAGACCTCCCACCAGCGCATCGTCGAGCGCAGGGTGAGACCTTCATGTTCGTGCTGCCACCGCAAATGTCTGTGCGCATTGATCTCCGATTTGATCCGTCGCAGCTCAGCACAGTGGCTCCATCGCGTATCACGGAGGGTAATGCTGCTGCTTCACGAGCCCTTCCGAATGCAACGAGCACTTCGTCATCGCTTCACAACTCGCAAGAAGCCCAGCAAAAGAGACTAAAGATGCAAATCGAGGGTCATTGATGATCAAGTTCACAAATCGATCCGTGCAAAGAATCCGGTTGCTCACTGGGATTATTCGTCCGCTTGTCGTTGTCTCGCCATCAGTGTACTTCTTTGGGCATGTGCATCTCTCAAAGACACGGTTGGTGGTGCTTCGACTCACCAATCCGACTGTCGTACCAGCCGCATTCACGATTCAGCATGTTTCGGCGCCAGTTCCTGTCTCAAAAGCACAGAAGCAGGAGTTTAAACTCCACCACTCGCAGTACGTGGATGAACCTGGAGTCTTCACGTTCTCGACGCTGAAAGGCGTTGTCACGGGTCCCACAACCTCGCTGGAGTCTGCGGGGGAGCGCTCCCTGGGACGAACTCGACGCGCGATTTGGGTGCCAACCATCTCGTGTTCGACTTTGTGACGCTCACTGTCACCTTCCAGGCGCCGATGGTAAACAAACGCTACAAGAGTCGCTTCCGCTTTGCTGTTGCGCATGGTCTTGACTTCGAGGTCGTGCTGGAGGGCGAAGGACACCTGCATGAACACGAGATCGAGGATCAGGACCGGTCGATCGTGCGAACAAGCACACTAGAGCACTCGCACCAAGTCTTCAAGGAGATTCTGCGATGATATGTCAGCAAATGAGCACGCAGCAGGCGTGGAACGAAAGTCGCGCACAAACACACATTGTTGCGCAACACGCAATATAGAGAGCAATGCATTGTTAGGCTGGTGTGTGTGGGCCGTGGTAGTGTGGGGTAGCTTACGATCGAAGATTAAATACAGTTTTGGTCCAGCCGTCTTGATTCGGCACGAGCTCAAGCACCGAGTGGAACGGGATTTCGAGGTCCGCGCAGCTCTCGATGGGCACTCCGAGGAAGTACGAGTACAACACTTGCAGCGTCGAGATGTGCGAGATGACCATGACCGGCCCAGTGTGCTGCTCGATGTCAATGAGGATCGTCTCGACGCGCAGCATGAGGTCGTAATACGATTCTCCGCCTGGGAAACGAGTCTTCCACGGATCTTTTTCGTACGCTTCGTACGCCTCCTAGGAAAGGAAAACAATGCAAAAGTTGTTCGTTAGTTTGAGGATGACCAGGTTTTGTTTGATAGTGCCAATATGCCAACCGTACTGGCATCTGCTCTTTCATTTGATCCATGCTCATGCCGTAGCATTCGCCCTTGTCCAGGGGATTCAGCGTCGCGACTTGAACGCGTCGGCCGTCTGGCAGGAATTGCGCTGTCTCGACCGCGCGCGGAAGTGTCGAGGTCATCACCAGCGTCTCGCTCGGGGTATCGTCGTCCGGGTGCATCACTCCCATATTCTCCATGCACACTGCTGTTCGGTCTTCGACAAAGTTTGCAAGCGAGCGCGCAAACTCAACGCCAAGGGGACTCAACCGCGCAGAGCGCGACGCGATACATGGATCTTTGTCAATGGCGCGGAAATCCTTCCGGACTTCCGTGCAATGGCCAGCACGCACCAGCCAAATCGGACGGTGCTCGATGTGGAAGCTCATCATGTATGGCAAAATCGACTTTGCGACATGGCCGTAACTGGATCAGCAACAAACAGCAATGTTCCAGACATCAATTTCATCACATTCACATGTCGTAATCAGTAGCATAGGAGCAGTACTTACATTCCCTTGGCGTGCACCTTGGACTGCAAATCGAAGAGCTTGATGTAACTGATCCCTTCTTCGTCTTCGAGCGCTTCGTACGCGGCTTCGTAATTTTTCATGCGCTGCTTCAAATCTGTGATCGCTTCTTCGACGCTCATTGTTCGGTAATCGGGACTCGACGTCACTTTCTGCGTGATGTTCGCATTAATCACGGCTTCGTTCGTGCAAATACTCTCAACGAACACGACACGCACACTCATCTTGTTGATCGTCGAGAACACATCAAACGAATCCAGCAGCGCTTGCCGCCGCTTCTTGGTTGTATTTGTCGCATCAAAGATCGCAATGTCGCCCCCTTTCGAGCCTCCGCTTCCTTTCAGCCAGTCTTGCACTTGCTGCAGCGACTGCATCGCCAAGAGCTCGCGTTCTTCTTTCGCGCGCGCATTGTTCGGGTCGAAAAACGTGTGGTCCTGGGTGCCCGCGCACAACGTGCGTCTCAACTGGCCAACGTTAAACACTTCGCACTTGAGTCCTTTCCAGCAGAGAAACTTCCACAGTTTCTTCGCAATAAACGATTTGCCGCGCGCCGGCAGCCCGACCATCACGAGCACGAGCTTGTCGGCCGTCGGCGTGAACAGCTTGCGCTCCGACATCGTGCGGCTGTCGCGCGTGAGGCGCTTGACGCCGTGCTCGTTCTGCGACGGAGACCCGTTCGACGACGTGATTGACGCCGTCGAGAGCGCGGGCGACGTCGGCGGAGACATCATGTCGTGGAGCACGTGGTCGCTCGCGGGCAGCGGCGGGTGCGGCGGCGGCAACGGCGGCGGCAACGGCGGCGAGAAGCGCGCGGACTTGCGGCGCGGCATGTACTTCTCGGTCGGGAGGGACGACGTCTTCATCGTGGCGCGCGCGGAGAGGGCCAGCGACTGAATGGCCACGACGAGTCGTCTCGCCTCGTTGCCGCTTGGTTGCTTTTCTATTTGTGGTGCGCGCGAATCTGTTCCTGAAGCCCGCACTGACTGACGCCTGAATGTGTGCGCAAAGTGACGCGAAGGTCGTTGAAGAAGCCGCGCGTTGAAGCGTTATTTACGGGGGAGCTGCGTATTCACGGAGGATGCAGCCTCGATATAAAAAGGGAGCGAATGCAGCGTT
>JAADVP010001028.1:0-11846 GCA_023335675.1 Globisporangium solare | reverse complement strand
GTCAAGTTGAGTCGTTTGCTTCGTGTACTGCCCGCTCTCTGGTGACGGCAGGTACGAGAAAGAAGCACATACATGCAACGGGTCCTCTCTCAAAAGGGGCTGAAGTTCGGTTTCGAATTGCAAACGCGTCCCACGCAGCGCTTCCGTCTCAGACAACGTTCGTGTGTGTGGCCCAGTGCTTCATACAAGAAGCTGGATGGCACGGCGCAGAATATATACGACACTCTTGCATTCCCGTCCCCACAGTAATCCTAATACAAGCAAAGACGAGCAGTGCCATGGTTCAATTTCATGTCAGACTAACGACTCAATGAACGCGTGCGACCAAGCCAATCTCGCACGACTTGGTAGTTAGTGTATCACAACAAACAAACGCAGCTGCACACTGTACCTGCGGCTTACACTAACATCGGCGCATCGCATTGGTATTTCCTTTCCCAGAGACTTGAAATTCAATTTGCGCAGTGCCCCAAACTGTAGTGATTGGCTGTAGGCCGCGACGGTCATGAAGCTACGGGAACATGCTCGACAACTGCCCAATACCGTTCACTCAACTGATACGGACGAGAGCATCCACTACATACCTCTGCAGCGGTAATGCGCGCAACTGCACGTGCACGCAAATCCGTCTGGACAAGGAAACGTGGGTCATGCTTGAGATCTCTTGGTATTGAATACAGCGCGTGCATTAAGAGCGCCGAAATCTCGTCCAAGGCGCAGATTCATACAAAATGGCCTCGATCGCGCAGCCTTGTAAAGCCGACAAAGCCCGCTCTCGTGCTTCTTTTCTCACAGCATACAAAACTGTTGCGCAGATTAACCACCCACTGGGCAAAAGACCAATAAAATGTCTTCCTTCCTCCATTGCCATGCGCACGTAGCATGGTCGCATACCTGTAGACTGGCCGCTTTCCCTTCTCACAAAGGCTGTAATTCGATTCGAAGCGTACCCGACATGCTTCTTCATTGGCTGCGCTTTAAAGCATTTCGGTCATCACGAGACGGCGCGAGTCAGTCATCACCAACTGGATAGAGAAACATGGCAGCTTCAAGCAAAGTTACCCGAGAGAATCACCCGCCACTTCGCTCTGAGGAGGGCTCTTGCGCGCAAGCAAGAGAGCAGTCTCGAGGAGCAACGACAGCTCTCGAGAGAGGCCCTAGCGTCCTCAATGCCCGACAAGCTCATTCTGGCATTTGCCTCGCGCCGCACACTCCAACGGCAACGCTGTCCAAGCTTCACGACTCCAGCTCGACGACAATCTCCGGCGCCATGAAGACCAATATGCTGGCGATCGCTAGCGCTGTGGTTGCCGCTATCGCGGTGCTTGAGCCGAGCATTGCAGCTGAGGATGGTAAGAAAATCTGCTTGCACTTTGGCTGAGCTGTCTCGTGTGCTCACCTGCAAACCTTGCTCTTGCATCTCGTGAACTCGATCAGGAAACTACTTGCGCCACCTTGAAGAAACAACGCCAAAAGAGCCTCATGAAGCTACCGACGGAGCGACTGCTGCTACTGGTGGTGATGGGGAGCAAGGATACGCCAATCGAGAAGTCTACGGGTGCTACCCTGGGTCGTGGAACTGGCCGCACTGCCGCGACGGCGGCTACCATTGCTACCCCGGCTCGTGGAACTGGCCGCACTGCCACGATGGCGGATACCATTGCTACCCCGGCTCGTGGAACTGGCCGCGCTGCCGCTACGGCCACTGGTAAAGCCGCAAGCGCCGCGCATCCCGAACGTGCCGCCGCCGAGGATGAATCAGGACTGCCGTGTTGTTTTCTTTTTCTTTGCTTTTCTTCTTTTAGCGCAGTGTGGATGTCAACGTGCGAGTGAGTGAGTTAGCGGTGTACGTATGCAGCGTGCCTGGTTCGGAGGTTGTTTGGTGCGGAAGAGTCAAGTGAGATCGGTCCTGTAAGGAGACAAACGCAACGAGGATAACACCAAACAAGCACCCATTCTTTGTTTTCATCTTTGTTCCTGCAAACCTGAGTTCGGTGGTGATGTCGTGGAGCTCTTTGCTACTTTGTCATCCCGGCGCTTCAGAGATGATCCAGCGCCCGCTGTCTTTGCTGGAGAACGCTCTTCGTCTTGTTACTGACACGCTTTGCTGCTGCTGTTTGCTGTTGGTTTACTCGATTTTCAGCATTTCGATCACAAAGATCAACGTCGAGTTGGGCTGAATTGTGCACAACAGAGGTCAAGGACAACTGTGCGGGTCGATCCATAGAGAACATATATACTCATACACAAACGCAATCCATGCACGTAACACAAATAAACAAAAGAAAAAAGAAAGGATATCCCCATGCCGGGAAGCCCCCCGCGCCGTACGCGTAGTCGGGCGAGCACGTGAGCCGCGCCTTCTCGCCGAGCTTCATGCCCAGGACGCCCTCATCCCACCCTTTGATCACTTGGCCGAGGCCGACGCGGAATGCGAACGGCTCCTGGCCAGGGTCCTTCGTGCTGCAGCATCGCACGCAAGCAAGCAAGCCGTCAGTGTGTTCATATTGCGCTCCCCTTTCTTCTTTTAACTGCGTGCGTACCTCCAGAACTTCTGCTGCAGGTCGTTGTCCTTGCCGTAGCCCGTGCAGTGCACCGTCACGGTCGCGCCCTTCGTCGGCGCGGGGCCGTCGCCCGCGGCCAGGATCTCCTTCGTCACACCCATTTTCGAGTTCGTATTAAAATGACTCGCTATCTTCGTTGAAGCTCGACTGCAAGGGACAACGAGCTCTCATAATGCGTCGTGGTATTTTTCAGCGACTTGAAGAGGCTTCCGAATGAGTGTGTTTCGTATGTTCGAAGCGCACTTGTCAGTCTGGACGCACGATAAACAGGTGACTAACAAGTGTTTTGATGGAATCTCGTTCCAGCTTTTCAAATATGATGTGTGCGGGCGTGTATCCACTCTCACAGTGCTTTTATATGTTGGTCAGTTATCCTTTCGTTTCAGTGGTTAGATTTAGATTCGCTCGAAACTTACCACCTCACCCGATTTGGTAACTTCGCTGATCTCTTTCTCTCTCTACTGTAGTGTTTCTTTCATTAAATTACTTTCTTTTCCTTCGCATCCGTAAGTTACATGGTTTGTTTCCGCGCAAACACCAAACAACAACAGCAGCAAAGCAGAATGCTCATGCCGTTGGAGAAGTGGGCGGCGACGCGGCTCGACGCACTCGGCGTGGACGGCGTGTTCGCGCCCTACATCGTGGGCATGCTGCACGACGGTGGCCAGGACGGCGACGACGCGGAGGACGTCAAGTTCAATGTGCACCAGGTGCTCATGGGCTGGCTCTCGCCCGAGGACGAGGTGCGTGAGCTTCTTTCTTCCTTCCTTTCTTTCTGTGCTGTATGTGCACTTGATACTAAAGTATCACGCGTCCATTGCACACTACTGTGTGTATCTGTGAGCGTGTGTGGGGGGTCAGGACAAGGCGCAGGAGTTTGTGGACGATCTGGTCAAGTACTTTGCGAACCCGTCGCTGCTCGCGGACGCGAATGGCCGCCGCCGCCGCCGCGCTGCTGCTCCCGCCGGTGGTGGTGGCGTCACGAGCGGCGGGAGCGACGAGGACGACGACGACGCGCTCATGAACAAGCTCGCAGAGAGCATCATCAAGGACGACGACGACGACGAGCACGCGCACGGCGTGAAGCCTCAGGGGCGCGCGATGGGGGCCGGCTACAGCACGGCGGGGATGCACGACATTTTGGCCGCGGACGGCGAGCTGAAAGCCGACGCGCCGCTGTTTGTGCCCAACACATCGTCGGTAGGATTGCGATATGGAAAGCTTGCATCTGCCTGTGGCTGCGTGGATCCCCCTCACGCATTTGATAACGATTTCGCGTGCAGCAGCAGTTGTCTCCGCCGAACAGCAATGGCACCGCGGACTACGACGACGAGTACCAGCACAACGAAAGCGATGCGCACGACCTGTATGGATACGATCCGCGGTATGAGGCAGCCGCGGTTGCAGACGGCGGCGTGTACGCGGCCGTGGACGGAGAGCATGGCGACGTGGAAGAGGGAGGAGAAGAGGACGACGACGGCGATGGCAATGCGCTTGAGGACGAGGACTCGTTCTTCTGGTCTGTGGCGTTTGAGGTGCGAATGAATGGGAGCATACAGCCACAAAAGTCAAGACCTCCGGCTCTTGCATCTTTGCATAGAAGTAGTAATTGCGCGTTTGGTGACGTCGGCGTGTGTGGCGTTTGTGGGGATGTATGTGCTTGTCGTGCGTAGCTGGTCGGCCATTTGCAGCTCAAGTTTCCTGACATCGACCCGACGCGTCTCGGCGACCTGCTGCGGCTCGTGGCGCTCGATGGAAACAAGGCGCACGCCGTGTTGAAAGCCACGATTGAACGCGAAGCGCTCGGATCCGTGCAAGTGTGCCGCCACTACCTGGCTGGAGACTGCCGTCGTGCGGATTGCATGGTACGAAAGAGCGTGTGTGCCTGCGAAATCATCACTGCGTGCGCGTGTTGATGCGTGTGCTGCTGCTCCACTTTAGTTTCTGCACGAGACGCATGCGATCACGTGCCGCTTTTGGCTCCGCGGCACGTGTTTGCAAGGCGAGCACTGCGTGTTTTCGCACGACTTCACCGAGTTTTACAAGCTCAACGACGACGACTTGGCGCGTCGCGACTACGACAGCGAGGACGAAATGGACGGCGAAGGCGGCGGCGGCGGCATGCTGAATTTCGAGGCCGAGGACATGTTCCCATCGTTGCAGGGCAATGCGCCAGCAGCGACGCTGACATATCCAAGCCGTGAAAGCACAGCCGCAGAAAACTTGTCGATGAACTTTGCGCGCGCAGTGTCGCTGCAGTCAGCGGTGGCTCCAGCAAGCAACGGGTACATGCACGGCTACGTTGATGCGCGGCCACCACCGCCACCGCCACGCCGCCCGCTGTATCACAAGGACCCATACAGTGTCACGAAGTGGGTGGCCACGGGGACGGCGGTTTCTTCACAGTACCTGGCGCTGCGAGAGGAGGCGTACCAGGTCGCATGCGCACGGAATAAATGCTTCATGGGCGCCACGCAGGCGTACAGAAGGTATGTGGTTCGTCGAGTATGGCGCGAATGGTGGCTTGGCTGATGGATGCATGCTGGCCTGTGTGCCTGGATTGTTTTACAGCGGGAACCGTGCGCTGGCAAAGAGCTTGTCGCGACAAGGCCATGACCTGAACGCGCAGATGAAGCAGCTCCATTTCTGCGCCGCGCAGGCGATCTTTGAGTCGCGGAACCCCGACAGCCAGCTGTACTCGGAGCAGCTCATGGACCTCCACGGGCTCCACGTGGCCGAGGCGGTCGAGTTCCTGACGCAGATGCTGCCAAAGCTCGCAGACGAAGGGCTCGAGACGATCTGCCTGGTCACGGGCTCGGGCCACCACTCGAAGGGTCCGCAAGGGAACGCGCGGTTGCTACCTGCTATCGAGCAGTTCCTCGTGTCCGAAGGGTACCAGTTTTCGCCTGTGGCCGACAGCCGAGGGTACGTCGGCATGCTGCTCGTGGATCTGCGATGGTAGCAGCCGTGTGTGGAATGTGGTGCCAGTTGTCGTGTCTCGAGGGGGAAGGAAGTGATGGTGTTGAACAAAGCGAGCAGTGTGGTTGGTGTCAGTGAGGTGGGAAATATGGGAAGGAAATGACGCGGAGGATCAGGATCAAACAGGCGAAAACACGAAGAAAGAGAGCGAAACGTTTTAGCGATTATTGCTGCAGGGGCTGCGCTGTTGCAGATTGTTTTGGTCGTTGCATGCGGATGGTGAGGAGCCACCTCTCGTTGTGGCATCTTGCTCGTTGCGCTGTCTGTGGCGCGTTCGTTTCCTCTTCTTGCAGGTCCGGGTACGTCGTTCATCACTTGATGCGATATTGCAAAAAAAAGAGGTATTGCTGTACTACAGCTATGGGGCATTAGCTGATGGGCAGCGACAGCGCATGAATTTAGAAAAAACGCAGTACTTTGACGGTGATGAGGCTGTGAAGAGTGTTTGAGACGCCGTCGAAGTGGATACGCTCGCTAGGTTCAGCTATGGGACATTGGGTGCCTTTGGCTGGTGGTCGTCCAACACGACTCAGTGACCAGTGACTGTATTCCTGATGATGCCGCTGTGCGGTTGCGCTTCAGCGCGAAACGAGGCGCCTCGTTTAGCGTTTTGCACGGCCCACTATCGCTGAGGCAGAGCGGATTGCTGAGAACGGACATTGATTAAGTGATGATAAGTTAATATGGAATAATGGCACATCTTTTCTCTACGCCTAGCGGGAGGGGGGGCTTTTAAAGCGCCGAGGTGGTGTCGTCGATCTGGTCGATGTGGAAGCGGATCATGTCGTCCAGGATGCTGTACTTGCGCTCAGACTTGTCGAGCAAGAGCAGCTCAAGCATGCTCTCGTGGGCTGCCTCCGGCGCGTCCATGAGCTCGTCCTGGTCGTGCATGTCTTGGTCGAGAACGGCCACGAGCGCATCGAGCTCTGGCGCGTCGGCGTCCTGCCGCTGCTCCTGCTCCAGCAGCTGGCTGGCTGCTGCAAATCGCTGCTCGCTCTCCGCCTCTTCCATGCGCTCGCGCGCCACTTCGTCACCCCCGACCGAGCTCTCGTACTCGTCGCAGGACGAGCCCGCCGTGCTGTAGCTCTTGAACTCGCTCGTGTCGACGTCCGGGTGGTGGCCCTTAATGTGGCGGTTGAGGTTGCCTGCGGTGCTGAACGTCTTGCCGCACGCTGGCACGGGGCACACGTGCACGGGGATGCCCAGGTGGAACTTCATGTGCTTTTCGAGCTTGTTCTCCGAGCGGAACGCGCAGATGCAGCCGGTCACGGGACACTTGAGCGGCTTGACGGGCCCGTGCAGCCGCTTGTGGCGCGACAGGTTGCCGGGCGTACTGAACCGGCGGCCGCACGAGCGCACGGGGCACACATGCTGCTTGCGGCCGTTCTTGTCCGTGTTGTGGCCGTCGCCGTAGCGCAGGTACGCGTAGTGCTGCAGCAGCTCGCGGTCGAGCATCGTCGGCTGCTCGAGCATCGTGCGCAGGTTGCGCAGCATGGGCTGCTGCTGCTGCGACGACTGCGTCATGAGAGGCGAGCTGGAGCCGAGCATCGCGAGCTTGGCGTCCGAGGGCGAGGGGCCGTGGTGCATCGCGAGCATGTCGTGGCTTTCTCTGGACCGAGGCTGTGCGCTGTGGCTGGCGAGTCGGGGAATGAGATGATGGTGAGTTGGACAGATGCCGTGCGGCCGTGAGGTGGGGACCCCAGACGGGGGATGGGCGCTGAGTCGGTCCGCCTTGGCGTTTTTGGCTCGTGTGCTGAGAAAAACGGCAGTTGCCTTCTTCGCATGAGAAGGGGTCCGAAGGGACCGAGGGGGGAGGAGGGCCTGTCCATGCGCGAGGAAGCGCGCAAGGCGACGATGGCGGAATCGCCAAATCAGCACGCAGCACAGGGCGGCGGAGCGCCGAAGCACCACAAATATCGTGCAGGAAGAAGATATGCTTGTCTGTTGGCGTCGGGCGGAAGTGCGCCTTCTCATGCGCGCCTGCCTCATATTCATGTTTATTTTAGAACGACGGCGAATCCGTGGAGCGATTGCGCCGGCACGAGGTGTAAGAACTACAGCACTGGGACGGGAGCATGAACAGACGCCCACACACACGCACACAGGTAGATATGACGGTGGAGGGGGGGACCGCAAGGGGCCCGGAGGCGCAGAAGAACTCACGCGAACAGCTTGCTCGCTGGTGGCGTATTGGAGAATTGGAAGCGGCTCTGCTTGAGCCAGGGTGCCGAGGGCGTTTCGCGGAAAGGGTCAGTTCAGCGTTCTGTATCCTGCTTAAACTACATATGACATCGATAATAACCAAATTGATACCCTCATCATAATATTAGAGCCTCTATATGACGGATACGCGCTTTTTAATACAGCGATAATCTATTCAGGAGGCCGACCGTCGCGCGGAGGCCCCCTGGCTCACGACGGCGTGGCTGGTCTCACCTCTCCTTCGTCCGTTGGCGGCTGGACTCTGCATAGCATCGTTCACGCAATGCGGGGTTTGCCATCGGATGTTCGGACACACGGCGATGCTGAACGCGCTAGTTCCAGGCGCCAGATGTCAAGTGAGTCGTCCCAGCTTCAAGCTGCAAGCGGCGGCATTACCCGCCGATTTCGTTTTCGTGTTTGCTCCACGAACCGAAATCTCTGCGACAGAGCCCGAGCCAGTGGACCCGCTCAGGACTTCCACATCCTGATTTTTTCGCCAGTGTCTCTTGCCGAGAGCTGACGGCGACAAACCTGGATATGCCAGCACCTCCCTCGATGCAGTCGTGGCAAATGTGGCCCATCTCACGGATCAGGTTCACTGCATTGCAGGCATTTTTGTCTATGGCTTTCTGTCATGGGCACATTCATACAGAGGCTGGCGAGACGATCGATATGCATGAATGGCGCGATGGTGATGTCCCTCCCTACCACCCCATTCGCACTGCGTCCTCATCGCTCGCTGCATGCTAAGCCAGGTTGCGCTTTGTCGTCCACCCCGCAGCGACATCTCGGCTTCCGAAGATCCGCGGCACATGTATCTCTACCGCCTTCCGAAGTGCCCAAGTTAAAACGGTGCATGGACCATCATCTCATGGCGCGTCCCACCCGTTCGCTGTGCCGGGCGTACGACTCGTCTGCCTCCTGCGTTCGAACTGGACGGCTCCGGTAAAGCACCGAGCAGGTGCGTTTGCATGGCGCGGTGGAGCCTGACGTCAGAGTGGCAAACCAGTGATCACGTGCGCCAAAAGCCGCACCGAATGCTCTCTCGCGGCGAACCAACAAGCCGTCGGAAATGTAGGATGTTGTTCACTGCATTTCCTGAAGTGTGGACGGCAACTGGGACATCTCATCGTAATCACGTCTACAATCCACGGCGGACATGACGCTTTCCATCCTCGAAGCAAAGACACATGAAGCATCGTATTCGAGTGCTGAAGTAAAGGCAGTTGCATACCACTCGATACAGCAACGCACGATGCAATAAGAGCGACGAACACTGTTCGCTCTCGTAATAATATCGGTTGTGATGCCTGCGACCTACTGCCCTCGAGACCGATAGCGTTGCCTGCAAAAGATGCCGATGACTTCATTAGGCAGGCGCCGGTTTCACACATGATCCGCGAGTGGTTGGCGCAAGGTGAGAACGCCAAAGGGCTGTTTCTAGGGCACGCTCGACGGAATGGCGCTTGGGATCTCACGCACTTGCACGCGGCGACGGCTGTGGCGCGGACAGGAACACGCTCCAAGCACACGAACCTGCAGTGGATCCCTTCCCCATCGCCGCAAGCGGCATGCTAAGTTCAAAAAGCCAAGGTTCTGCTTTCGTGACAAGGAGGACCCCGTTCGCTACCAACGGTGCTATAAAATCGTTGTGGTCGGTCTCAGATACTAGTATCAACAACTTTCCACAAGAAGAGTGCCAAAAGTATGCACTTCGGCAGGTAACGGGCGCACGGGGCAAAGGCAATCGGACTCCCCACAATCCACTTCTTTCTCGGGACGACACCAGAACAGAATAACGAACGGCGGTATTATCGTAATGCTGGAGAAGGTTGTGTGGCGCGCTATGGTCGGGCAAAGAGAGCTGCTGGTGGTCGCCAAACCATCAGAGGCTTCGCTGCGCCATTGTGCCGCGCAAACTTCGTACACCGAGCACCAGACGTACCTGGGAAGACCGCTCTCTCCATCGCTGACCGTGTACAAGCAGTCAGTCCCGGCGATCTCGTCGATCACGAATCGCATGACTGGGATTCTGCTCTCCTTGGGCTTCGGAGCGGCGTCATCCGCTGCGTGCCTGGGCTTCGATCTCCCAACACTCATCCACGAGATGCAGGACGCCATCCCGGGGTTCACGCACGTCTCAAAGTTCGCTGTCGCGTTCCCACTAACGTACCACTTGCTCGGCGGCGCGCGCCACATTGTACGTTGCGTGCTTTGTGTGTGCCATTCGCTCGTCGAAGTTGATGCTCAATGCAACTGGATTTGCGTGTGTCCAAACAGCTCTGGGATCGAGCGCCGCACTTGATCAACCTGAACTTTGCGCCAAAATCGAGCTATGCGATCCTATCACTCTCGACACTTGTCGCGGCCGCGGCAACGGCGTACTCAATCCCATCGCCCGGTGAGCCAGGAAGCGAAGCAAGCAGGTCGCAGCGGGGCTAAGCGAGCGCTTACTCGGCGTGAAGAAACGGTTTCTTGGATTGAGACGTCTGTGCCGCACGAGCGTATCGCAGCATGCCTTGCGTTTCATGCTCGTGTTAAATGCTCGAGTCATAGACAAGCGGCCAAGAGGAGGCACCACGCATGCGCCACGCGTGTTGCTTGTCTTCAAACTGGGAAAAGATCGTAGCTCGTTATCTATAGAAACGCGTAAAGGAAAAAATGAGACCATTTAGACCCCCAGTGCTTCGTGTATAAGAATCCATGCACACCTGGCGGCGCGACCGCAGAAATAAAGGCCATCTATGTCGACTATTTCCGCAGCAATGCTCTCTTTTCCCGCGACGCTGGGATTTCAGATGCGTTTCTTGCTTGCAGCGCCGCGTAGTGAGCTGCTCTTGTTCTATTTGTCTCTTGTCTGCTGCGCCTTCTTCTCACCGAGCTACTTCTCCTTGATGCGCTGGAGCGCGCTCGGCAGCGGCATCTCGTCCTTGCCGATGGCTTCACGCTTGCGTTGGCTGATGCGCACGAGCTCGACTTCAAAGGACAGCGTCGAGTTCGGCGGGATCTTGTCGCTCTCACCGTACATGAGCTGCACACCTGCAGCGCATTTCGCCACGACAGGGACTCACACATTTAACAGCGTTTCGTCTATTCAGGAACTCCTCATTGTCTGGCGCATTGGGCACTCAAGTCCTCCGCAAGCATCAAAAGCTTTCTTAAAATGGGCATTGACAGACCAAGTGCCCCTGGATGGCTGGCGGGTGTCTGCTTTTGCGATGGGCTGACTTGAACGTCCCTTGGCCACAAGCTGCTGTCGGAGTTCCGCACACAGACCATCAACGTTTAAAGCTTGGGCGACAAACACCCAGTTGAGCAGATCAGGGACTGTTTTTTTTTGAAAAAAGGGAAAAAGGCAGCATTGTTTATGTATTTTCTTCATTCATGGACTGCAGGCGGCCTGTAGGCGCATACGCTGTTTATTCGTTCTTCTCCTCCACTGGGCGCTTGATCGTGTACAGCGCAGCGCCGAGGCTGAGCGCAATGGACGCGCCGTAGATGGCGTAACTGGTCTTTGGGCCGTCCACGTTGTTGATGAACTGGGGCGCGTTGTCCCACACCTGCACGCCAGCAATTCATACACAGAATCAGAAACACGTCCATACATACCCACAGATAACGCCCTACACACATGCATATACACGCCCCCATATCCACCCAGAGACAAAAAAGTAAAAGCAAATGCACGTACCACGTGGCGCGCGGCGCTGAGCGAGTGATATGTGAGTGGGAACGCGACGAGGAACTTGGAGACCGGCGCGAAGCCCGGGATGAGGTCCTGCGCGGCGTAGATGAGCGATGGCACATCGCCTCCGATCGCGGCAAACGCGGCGCCGCCCGTGAAGCCGAGCGAGAGGCCCACAGCGGCCACGCGGTTCGTGATCGACGAGATGGCCGTGAACGGGAACGCATAGATGGCCACGTGCGGCGACACGGGGCGGCCGAGCGCTGCCTGGCGCTCCGAGTATGACGGATTGCTGCTGTTGGAGGTGGTCATGGCACGTGCGGCGACGCGGACGACGGCGGCGTGGGAGGAGGGCTTGCTGGCGGCGCGGAGGAGGCTCATGATGGCGGCGATCGGAGGCTTGTTGGCGCAATGAG
>JAADVP010001027.1:0-11857 GCA_023335675.1 Globisporangium solare | reverse complement strand
GGGAAGCCGCAATTCAGAATCACACGAATTTGTCACAGAGCTCAGAGACCAGCTGTACAAGATTTTGGCAACAGTTCAGAAGAGCAATTTACTAATTGCTCTTTCATCGAGCTGCTGCACTGTTGAAGAATCCAAACTTGCGCTGCAGGCACGAATCTCCGGCGATCTCCCTCTTGCAATTGCTTCGTACAAGAAGGCCGAAAGCATCCTGGCCGAGAGCAACGCGTATCTCGATGAAAACAAGTTACTTTCAAGCCAATTTGAGGCGCAACGATGCTATTGGGAGCGGATGGGGTGCCTCGAAAAGCTTAATCATTGGGAAAAGCTTGAACTCGAGCTGACTCAGAACAAAGGATACGATCTGTCATCTATCTGGAAACAAGAGCCACCATATTTTGAGCAAGGAGTTGGGCACTGCGTTCGAGCGTACTTGGGGACGAGCAAGAAAAATCGCGACGATGAGACCAGGAGCAAAATGGCCGCGTTCATCGACACTGCTGCAAAAGAGAAGAATGCGTGGGATCTCCTCACGAACAACTATTGCGTTGAGCTTTGCTTAATGTATTTGGAGCTTGGAGAAGTGAGCCAAGTGCGCGTTCTTGTAGAGGTTTTCTACACGAAATTTCTGGCAAGATGGCAAAATATGAGTCCAGTTGCGACGCTTCCGCGCCTAGAGCTCATGCAGTCGCTTTCGTCAGTTGTGGAAATGGACGAACTCCTCGCTTTAATGCAGGATTCTACCCACCGAAAAAACGGCAAGCAGCAACGCGAGCGTGATTACGTGGTCTTCAATGACAAATGGACCAAAGCGTATCCGTCTGACGGATATGAGTCAATGAACAATTGGTCGCGATTCTACATGGTGCAGGAAATTGTTGGCGATTTCCTGTACACTCAAGGTTCTGAAGAAGGCATTTTATCTGATACGTCACAACATGAACTGGTGTTGGAGAATGCGCAAGTCATGCTGAAGTACGCCAAAGCTGCTGTATCGAACGACTTTCTTGCGCTTGCATCAAAATATTTGAAAGAGTATCGAGAAATCTGCAACCAAAACCAGCTACCGAAAGTGAGTGTGCTGATGATTGACGTGTTTGTTTCTCATGTTCTCAAATTAGCCGAACGACAAGCGACGAAATCCCAAGGCGCAAGTTTCTCATCAAACTCCACAGAGCTCACGAAGAAAGCGATCATGACGATCACTCGGTATTACGAAGCAGCAGCGCGAATGTTTGACAACGATGATATCTTAACCATCATGGAAAGCTCGCGAGCTCGGGAACGAGTTGCTATCGGATGTCTTGAAGCAAAAACGTTTGGGAAAGCTGCCGAGTTTTATATGGCAACGCGCCATGACCCCATCTCTATGCAAGAAAATTTCACGCGGGCGATTGACGTCTTTCAACGATCGTGCAAAACCATTTCCTCTCATTCAGAAGCAGCGAAAGCAGATTGTTCAACCATGGAGGTGTTCAGGGCATGCAGAATGTCGTTTGTCGAATTTCTGGTTGACCTGCTGTTCAAAGATGGCCACCAGAGGTGGGAGGAGTTTATTGGCCGAGAAGAGTTGACACGATTACTAGCTGAAAACGTGTTGAACGGCATGGCGATGGGGAATCAAGAGTGCAGCAACTACTTTCCGCAGTTATGTGAAGCAATTGCTCCGTACCTGGATATTGTCGCCTACTTTGAGCGCGAGTTGCTCCAAAATGTGCCAACCTGGACTTGCTTGAGATGGGCAGCACAACTGATGGCTCTTCTCAATGGACCCATCGGCAGCACAATTCTACGGGTCCTCGAAAAGGTAAAACCGCATATTTCAGTGACGATACAGGTACGCACCCCATCTTCTAACTGATTGTGCTCAATTTGCGTTTTGTAGATGGCCAAAGAGTATCCAGCAGCCCTGTTCTATGACTTTAAAGTTACATGTGCTGGCAATCTGAAAGCTTTCAAGGTTGACCTGACGAGGCTCTCAGCTTTGCTCGCCAACCCAGTCATGGAGAAATTCGTCGACGCCCTGAGATTGTGCGACTTGATGCTTCATACTGCGATACTGTTTGCTTTACTTGTGCATTGCTGATAATCGTTTCTGCGTTTTTGCTTGCTTGGTAGAATTCACCACCCAGAACTTCGCCTCAAAGAAGGACTTCGTGAAGTCGCTCGATATTTAGACGAGGCCAAAACAGCTGCAGCAATCGAAGTCGCGGAGAAACTCTGGAATGAATGCTTCTCACTAGAGAGTCCATCGCTTGGAAGCCATATCGGACGATATAATCGCGAGTGGGGCAAAAGAACAAAGAAGGACATGGAAAAGATTCTGGGGAAGAACGGGAAGAACATTACCCCAAAATCCGTGATGACAGCAAGAGAGTGGATTATGAACAACTTCTCCGTTGTACCTGGCAGGTATGGGATCACGAAGGACATGAAGTCGCGTTTGGTGGATTTTGCGGAGTGGCTGGAAGAGTTTGATCACTCCAAGTCGCGTCTAGAGCTCCCTGGCCAGTACTCTACATGTAAGTTTTTGCTTACAGCTGTCAGTGATTTTTTCGACGTCGACATTTGACATGTTTCTCTTGTTCAGATTGGGGCAAGCCGGACCCTTCTGGCCATGTGCAGATTGTACGTTTCAGCTCGATGCTTGGCGTTCTGGCGTCAAAGCAACTTCCAAAGCAAATTACGATGCATTGCAGCGATGAGAAAGATTACACTTTCTTGGTGAAAGGCGGCGAAGATTTGCGACTCGACCAACGGATTGAGCAACTCTTTGATGTGATGAATCAGATCCTGCACGCCGACCCGCGCTGTCGAGACAGAAACTTGGCTACGAGAACGTATAAAGTGATCCCAATGACGCAAGAAATTGGGATTATCGAATGGCTCCATGGCACGTCAACACTGAAGAGCATGATCGAGAATCGATTGCAGAAAGACGACCGTTGTGCGGACTTGCAGAGCAACAAGCGGCAGAAACTGCAGTTGTTCAACACGACACCCGCAAAAAACTACGAGACATTCCTCATGAAGCAGCGCGGAAGCAGCTTCTGTGGTAAGGTGATCGCACCACAGAGCGCGGACGTAAAGGCCAACTTTCAGAGTGTGCAAGCGCTGATCCCTGGGGACTTGCTTCGTCGTCAGCTGTTTGACATCAGCTCCAATTTTGAGGCGTTTTTGTCAGTTCGCGATCAGTTTGCCAAGTCGCTTGCAGTGTTTAGCGCATGCTCGTACATTCTCGGCATTGGCGACCGCCACTTGGACAATTTCCTGCTGGACTTGCGCACTGGCGCAGTGATTGGTATCGATTTCGGTGTGAGCTTTGGTGCTGGAGCGAGTGTGTTATCTGTGCCCGAGTTAATTCCTTTCCGGTACACACGTCAAATGAATTTCGTGTTCGAGCCGTATGATGGACTCAACCTGCTGACCCAAGACATGCAAGCGGTGTTTGGCGCACTGCGCGACAAGAAACAAGTCGTCGAGGGCGTCATGAACGTGTTTTTGCACGAGCCGCTCCTTGACTGGCAGAAGTCGACGACGACCCACCAAAGGGAGATCTTTGCCAACGACGAGCAAGGGTCTAGTATGGAAGAAGGTCGCTTCGGGTTGACGACGGAGGCAAACACAGAAGACGACGATCAGTCTCAAGGCAGACAGAAGGCGAAGCGTGCAAGAACGTCGTCTCGACAAAAAGACTCGGCGAGTGTGTCTAGCAGTAGTGCGTCATCGAAGAGCTTAGCTGGTGCAACTGCCTGGCTCCCGAATGTGAAGATCGCGATCGCGAGACGCAAGTTGGAAGGTTTTTCGCCTCGGACTCTGCTCAAGGAAGAGCTCGCGCAGAATCCGCACTTGGGCGCGCAGCTGAAGAACTTCCACGCACTCGTGGATTCGCTGGGAGGAGTCTCGAACCTCGAACGAGTGGCGCTGAGTTCGTTGGCGCAGACGCAAGAACTGTTGGCCATGGCGACGTCACCAGATCTACTGGGGCGGACGTATCACGGCTGGATGCCGTGGCTCTAACTACCGTTGTTGCAGGTGTGTATCGTGGCCAGTCATGCCGCAAGAGAAGAGATGAGGCATCATACGCTACTGATTGAACGGATGCGTGTGCGCTGGAACAAAATCATGATTTTCGTTTGAAGGGTGTGCGGGTTGCCCGTCTGACCACTCTCGTGCCGATAACGTTCGTTACGATCATCGCAACTGCGCTCGCCTGGGGCTTTCTCTGTTTCTCTCTCTCCGCTGCGAGAGCTCTCTCCAGTGTGCACCTGCTCCACGCGCAAAAGGTTTCAGCGCGGACACGCAGTGGCTACGGGGGATCGTGCGCGGTGCGTGGGGCCGAGCCACGAGGCCCATCTACGTGCTCAATTTCCAACAGCGCAGGTGCCAGCAGACAAGACCACCAGTATTGAGGAAGACTGTGGCAATAGCGTCTGCATGACGCAGCAGCGTGACTGTATGGGGTGCATCATCCACCATCCGCTCCATATACAAACGTCTTCGTTTTGCGCCGACGGCGGACGGTGAACGCGTGCACATGGCATACGCAGTGTATGTACAGCCCTACCCGCAGTGCGTCCACCACCTGCAGCTCCCACACTTTTGCGAGCGACGACCGAGTCAGGGTGGAAAAAACGGGCGAAGACGCGATCTGATTGGCGGAAGACAGCGTGCCTCCCGCCAAAGGGCGCGGCTCTTGCCACCGATTGGGTGGGTGCAAGCTCCGAAACGGTCATAAACGCGCTTGGTGCGTGTGCTCGTGCCGAAGGCGGTCCACTGTGTAAGTTCGTATTGAAGTTTGATACATGCGACAAGACAAGTTCTCCTTCAATATTTCATATTTATATCAAACATGAACTAACAGATTACTTGGATTAGTGATCTTGACTCGCAGCAACGCATATTTATTTGATATCATGCGTCAAGACATGCTCATGCAATCGGAGCACCACATCGACAACGTGATAGATCGGCTAGCTCGCCTTCCGAAATTAGCAGTCTGTCTTCACGCTTGCGATCTTTACGAGTGCGCCGCAACGATGTCACTTCTTTCAAGATGCCATGTTGCAGCTTGGAGACGCTTGGCATTCCCCCCCCGGCCTCCTTTCTATGCGAAGAGGAGTTGTGCCTTCAATTGATGCCAACTGTCTTCGCGATCAGCAATGTACGCACTTCGCCAGTCCCTCGTGCCATTCTGCTGGTCTGCGCTGGAGCTACGCGACTGGATGAGTGGCGTCAGGCGTGTGGCGATCCTGCTTCGGATTGGTATCTTGGCACGCGCCTGGGAAAGGATTCGTTACGGTAGTTTACCGTCGCCAATACAAGTGTACCACAGAAGCCTCTCGTTTTGTCCGCCAAAATATCGAAAGCAATGACGACGATGGAACGTCCTATTTGAGTGGTCTCGAGCACTTCAAGCAGCGTCGTCGTCATCCATCATGACAGGAAGTCGCGCAAGCGTCGATCGATGAGCCCCCACGTAGCCAAAGCTGTCAAGGCCAGTCACCACTGCCTGCTGCCCACTCCGTCGCAGCTCATTTTGAAACTTTCCGTGGCACTCGCAACGAGCCCTTCGGATTCCGAATCCGATCTTTTATTTGGTGTGTCCGCCTGCCCTTCCCCTAGCGCACCGTTCTGTTGGTCTGGGGTGCACCTTCGCTTGCACACCTTCTTCCACCCGTCCGCTGTCCGTCCGCTGCACTCCACGCAGCCTCTCTTCGCGAGTCTCACTTTGCAAAACTATTTTTTCCGGCCATCACCGCGTCCGTCCGTCCGTCCGTCCGTCCAGGCGCCGCCGCAATCTTTCCCTCGTTCCGCCCAGCGCCGCCCGCTCCGTCTGCGCTCCAGCGAAGGTCAGATCCCCTCCGTCCAGTTTCTCCAGCGCAATCCGCGTTCCGCCCGCAGCTGCCAATCGAGCAACAGCGCGTGAACCTGAGATTCGAATCTTGCGGTAGAGACTCGAGTGACCAAAAGATCGCTTTCGTTTAGACGAGGCAGAGAAGGCGAGCAGCAGGCGACCAGTGCAAACCCTTTGCTCCGACCTACTCGCTCACCCACCAGTTACCAGCTGCAAGAGAACGCGCACTTGTGATTTCGCTCTGCGAGCGCCATGGAAATGACGAGCATCAAGAAGAACGAACCCCTGCGCGCGGCCGGCGAGCACACACCGCTGTTTGACGACGACGCGAAGGCGCCCTCGAGCGGCACGGTGGCGCCGATGCGCACGCCGCTGCACAAGGCGCCGGCGTGGAAGTTCTGGAGCACGCTGTCGACGACGCACCGATTCTACCTGCTGCTGCTCATGAGCTGCATCCCGTTCGGCGGCCACTTCGTCAAGAACGGCATGTCGTCGCTCGAGCAGCTCATGCTCGACGACCCGACGTTCCCGATCTCCAACACGATGTACGGCGCGCTGATCTCGGCCGTGTCGGTGCCCAACATGTTCCTGCCGCTGTTTGGCGGGCGCTTGCTCGACAAGAGCGGCCACCGCAGCATCATCTTCTTCCTCATCTGGATCTGCGTCGGGCAGGCGATCTTTGCGGTCGGCATGGAGCTCAAGCTGTTCTGGCTCGCGCTCTTTGGTCGCGTGTTCTTTGGCGTCGGCGAAGGCTCGGTCGTGGTCGGCGCGCGCGTGTTCATCGCGTACTGGTTCCGCAACCGCGAGCTCACGTTCGCGATGGGCGTGGGCGTCGCGGTGACCAACATCTCGAAGATGCTCGCCAAGGCGACGGTAGCGCCGGTCGCGATTCACTTTGGCGGCTACGTGCAGGCGCTCTGGTACGGCGTATTTATCTGCTCGGTCTCGGTCGTGATCGGGATCATCGTGGTGCAGTACACGACGCTGCTCAAGCGCATTGTCAAGGAGCGCGTCGAGTCGGACGAGCCGCTCGACCCGGAGCTCCACTGGCTCAAGGACTACGCCGAGCAGAAGCGCCGCAAGAAAATCATCAAGGCGCGCATGGCGTACTTGTCCAACAACCCGCACGAGGTGTCGTGCGAGTCGGTGCAGCAGTTCTCGCGCATGTTCTGGACCATTGCCGTGCTCCACGTCATGTTCATCAACGTGTTCCACCTCTTCCAGAACGTCTCGAGCAGCTACTTGTACCAGCGCTACGGGTTCTCGATCGTCAAGTCGGGCGTCGTGAGCTCCATCTCGCACTCGTGCGTCGTGTTTGCGCCGTTCATCGGGTTGTTCATCGACCAGTTTGGCGGGCGCATGTTCCTGATCACCGTGTCGTCCATGATCTCGATCCTCGCGTACGCGCTCATGATCTTCACGGACACGGACCCGATCGTGTCGATGGTGCTCATCTCGATCTGTCTGTCGTTCACGCCGACGATCTTGATCGCGGCCGTCGCCAAGTCGGTGAGCCGCAAGAACTTTGGCGCGGCGTTTGGCATCGTGGAGATCACGGACGCCATCGGCGCGAGCGTCGGCAACATCATCATCGGGTACCTGCGCGACGAGACCGGGAGCTACGACGCCGACATGTACCTGCTGCTCGGCATGGCGGTCGTGACGTTTTTCCTGAGTCTCGTGCTCATCTACGAGGACCGCAAGACCGGGTGGTCGCTAAGCGCGCCGAGTACCAAGACCCGCGCGCTCTCGATGGACGACGACGAGCCGCCGCGCAGCAACCCGGAGCTTTTCCGCGCTCGGTATCAGGACAGCGGCGACAGCAGCCCCGAGCGCGACAC
The DNA here is from genome assembly GCA_023335675.1 of Globisporangium solare. Lineage (NCBI taxonomy): Eukaryota > Oomycota > Peronosporomycetes > Pythiales > Pythiaceae > Globisporangium > Globisporangium solare. The sequence continues at coordinate 4,162 of JAADVP010001027.1, read as the reverse complement.
TGCGCCACACACGCCTCCAAAGGACTCGGACGAGACGCAAGCGTTCCTGAACCCAAACCAGAAGCCCAAGAGCTACTCGGGCACTGTGCACGCCGTGTGAGCACGCGACGTTCCCCCAGAGACGACTGAACGTGAGGAGATGGAAAATGAAATGGGGAAAGATGTATCATACCATTGTATTTAGCGAGATCAAGACCGACGAGATGGACAAAGTGCGCTTGTTTTTTCTTCTCGATTGCGTTTGCCGTTGATCTGTTGAGAGTGAACATGTCTGCAGGCAATGTATAGCGACTGTGCTAGAACTGCTGTGCGGGTGCGCTCGCCATGGCCTGTGTGAGCTTCTTGCGCATCACGGCAGCACACGAGTACGCCGGAATGTGCACGCGGCTCTGGCGATCGCTGACGAGCACGACGACGGGGTAGCACGCATCCGGGTTGCCCTGGCTGTCCGAGAGAGAAGCGTCGCTGAGTTCGACGACAAACGGCTGCTGTGTGTCTCCCGTGGCCTCGAATGGATCGCTTTCGCGAGTATGAGGCTTGGCTCCAGTGAGCAACACCAGAAGCGCGCGCCGCTCCAGCGAAGTAAACTCATGGACCAAGTCCCAGAACATTGTGTGGCGTGCACACTCGTTGTTATACAGCGCATGGCGCTGAAGCGATCGAATCGCGAGCATGCTGGTGTTGGAGACGCGTTCGCGAAGCTCGTAGGCAGTCAACAAGGCCAGGCAGCGGCTCGGGACGATCGAGAAGAGACCATCGCGGATGGCATGCAGCACTGTGAGTCGAACGCGCTCGTCGCTTTGTGCCGACTGCGTGCTGGACTTTGCCTCCATCTCTTGAACAGGGTTCACGAGGTCTTCCCAAAACGGCTTGGAGATGAACTGCAGCGGAAGCAAGATGCCTCCCCTCCACGCGATGCTGAGAAGCTGGCCAAACTGAAAATACCACAGCAGCACGCGCTCGGAACTTAGCGCGACGTGATGCGCTCTCACAGAAGCAGAGAACAGCGACAGATTCAAGTCAAGCTCGAGATGGGGCGCGTCTGCCTCTCGATCACCGTCGATGGGATCCCAGCTAACACGGGATCGCCACAATTGCTCTTCGTCATGATCTTCGTTGTGCTGTTTTGTCTTGGTACTGAGCGTCGGCACAAAAAGCGGGAACACGGGGGACTGTAGCTCTATCATCACATGCTCCAAGAGCTGGAGATACCGCGTTGTCTGCGAGAGCGCTGGTGGTTGCGTTTGCTGGCTCTCGTTTTTTCTCTGCAGACCTCCAACATCGGCTGATGGCTTGTCATTTGCATCGACTGCGTCGCTACTCACGTTAGGCTTCGCTTTGCCCCATGCAGTGGAGCTATGGCCCGAGAACTCCACAACAACGTGGAACGTGCGAGTGATCGGCATTGGCTCAAACGGACTGGCGTACGCTCTTCGCCATTTTCGCAACGGCAGCGCCTGAAGCTGCTGTGAAACCTGGGTGAACGCAGATTGTGGTCAGCTCTCCGATGGGACCACAACAGAATTTGGGTTTCTGCCAGCAAAAGATAGCAACTTCCAAAACGGAACGCACTGGGGGGTGTCGCGAAAGCGAATGCGCATGCGTGGGAGTTCGCTTGGGTCGTAGCTGTCGTCCAGATGTTCGACGAACTCGTTCGATTGGGTTTGCATATCGTTGACAGACGAAATCAGCGTTGGCGTGGCGGTCTTTTGCAGCTCTTCTTGGATCAGTCTCTCCTTTTGCGAACGGAACAGCAGTCGCATGCCAAGACGATCGACCGCCGATCCAAAGTCGGACGGATCAGGATGGATCCATTGCATATTGCTGGTGAGCGCTGCAATCGACTCGTTGACTGCTACAGTATGCAGGAACAGCGTCTTCTTCTTTTTGTCGGTATGAGAGGACTCGTCATCTTGGCTGTCGTCCTGCTTCCCTTTGCCTTCGTACTTATCACGATTTGGCGAGTTCTGGAGCGACGTTGGGAGCAATGCTGAACGCATTGGCTCCGACAAAACCAGTCGAATGACTCTGTATAAACTTCGATTTACGGAAAGAAGCAGGCCGATTCGATTCATGATCTCGGAACAAGTCGGCGTTGTTGACGGGAAAAGCGTTGATATGAATGGCAGCAATGGGGTCGCGATGCCGTCGGTCACAAAAGCAGCGCGTATGTCGAGGAACGACAGATGCTGTGGATCGCTTGCAGCTCTCGACGATGCGATATGGTCTAGAATTTGGATCAGCTTTTCGTCAACTGCTGAGATCGACAGATTCTGGTTCCAGTTTTCGTGGAGCTTATGAAACTGGCCCAAAGAAGATGCTTCGTCTTCAGCCTGCAGATATCCTGCAATCGTCTCACTATCCTTCGAGTGATGATGCCCAAGTTGGTAATTGTCCAGAGCTATGTGGCCAGGAAGTGGGCTGTGTGTGGCGTATCGATGGACTGGAGATTTGCTTGGAGATGCGAGCATCTGCTTGCACGTGTGCAGATTCCACGAGTCGAGCCTGGCACTTGCGTTCGTCACGCTACGATTGCTTTTGTAATCCGCTTCGTACCACAGTTCGTGGTTGTACTCTCCAAGGACGGTCGCTTGGCCTTTCGATGTGAAAATGAAATCTCCTCTCGAGAAACCAAACTTGCGCGCTGTTCCTTCACTCGGTTCAATGCCGATAAACTGACCCAAATGAAGCTCGCGAGACATGATCTCACCCATTTTCCATTTCTGGAAGTCAGAAAACGCTTCCTCGTACAATTGGAGGCTGCGCTTTCTCGAACTCTGAATCCTGTTTGCTCCATGGTCAACAGTAGCTAGATAGGCTTCCACAAACTGCATCGCCTCGATGACGCCCAAGATGGTCGCGTGCTGCTGTCGCCCAGGCTTGGCGAATATCGCCCCTGAGGAAGGAGGGATGATCGTCAGCTGATCGTCTTTGTTGTACATTGAAAACGCCGGGTACCATTTGCAAGCACTCGATTCACTCAAGCTCGACGTGCTCGCGTAGCTATTGGCGACATGCAGATTGGACGCTGCAATGCCAAGATATTCGCCGTTCCGTGAAAATGCAAGCGTTTTTGCATTGCAGTCCAGCGTTACTTGCGGAAGATCCCCTTGTTTAAAGATTTCGCCGTACGCATGGAGTTTGCTCTTGTTGTGCCACACAGCTTTGTTCGCGAGAAACCCGTACCCAAAGCCATCGCTACCGATATAATTCTCAAGACTCGCCTGTGCCGTGCACGCTCCAATAAATATGTTTTTGGATACGCAGGTATCGACACCGACATGCCACTGATGGATCCCCTCGTTAAACCCGACCGAAGCGCGCACCGTGTGCCATTTCTTGTCCATCAAATTCTTCACCGAGAGGTTTCGATTGAAAAGCACCAAGTTTTTCCCCATTGATTCGGCATCCAACTCGAAGAGTGGCTCTGGTGGCGTCTGGAAATACAGGGTTTGCCCCCTCATGCGCTGTGCCTCAAGTGGAGTTGCCGCTGCGAGCTTCGTTTGTGGATGGTTGAGCGAGTTGCCATCGTCATCAAGGGACGTACCCATGCTGGTGATCACTGTCTGCACAGGCACCAGGCGGAAGGCATATCGTGTATCTGGCATGAGATTGCGTGCAGTGAACGATCCTTTTGAAGGCAACACGCGCGGCAGGTGCTCGGTTGCGTTGGCAATGTCGCCATGGAATGGGTCTTTTTCTTGAATTACACTGAGCGATAGCAGTGTGTGCGCAAAAGACCCCGTTGCGTCTTGGCCTTCCATAGCCCCTTCTGGATCTACGACTCGAAGATTCCAGGAGACGGTTGCATGGGTTGAGGGGAAGGATTCAATGGCAAAGTCCGAATCTTCTTGCCCAACCAACGCTTCTTTTCTTCCGATCATACCCAAATGTGAGGACGCTGACTGTGGTTGATCACCTTGAGAGTCCAAAAATCGGACAACAGCGTCGAACACCACCCGCGTCAGACTCGAGAAAAAGACTCGGCTTGCTTTTTCTTTTTGGTATCTCAAAGCGAACAAATCCAGAATATCGGGAATTTGGGCTGCATTGCCAAACTCGGCTGGCGAGGCAGACGTCCAGTGGGGTGACTGGAGACACTGCTCAGCTGGACTTGGCCCTTCGATCAAAACCTTGTCTTGGTCACTACAATGAACCCGGG
>JAADVP010001026.1:0-11880 GCA_023335675.1 Globisporangium solare | reverse complement strand
GTCACTGCTGCTCGATGCTGAATCATCCGCTGCATCCGACACATTAAAAATCTTGAACGGGGTTTGAAACAACCGCAATGTCGAAAAACGGAACGCCATGTTCGAGTCTCCTTCATGCGTGTACGGTAAGTGGAATTTCATGTACGACGTGTAGTTCGAACCGAGCACGAGGTAATTCTGCAAGTCGCTTCGTCTGCCACCACTTGTTCTCGTCGCCACTGAGATATCGCTGAATGCAAGCGACGTCGCGTAATCTCCAACTCAGTCAATCTTGTCGGCCGACTCTTTCGTAGTGACGACGCTCTCCGGCTGGTCCACGACAATTTGCACACCTGCCTTGTCATTGCCTTCAACGGCAACATTAATGTACTGGTGCGATGGCGAGTGTAGCATTGTTGGGATCATGTTGTACGGAATCGTGTCTCCTCCAGTGGCTCCACGAGGGAACAGCAGTGACGGTGCCGGCTGGAACGTGCCTCTAAACCAAAAGGCTGTCGCATTTGTGTAGCCATGCGGAGAATTCTGTACGCGATGTGTAATCGTGTACGTCGCATCGGCTTCTGTCATATCATCGTCGTCTGCCTGAAGTGTAATCAACTGGGGGATGAACCAGTTCCGTGCCGTGAACGTCACAACAGACGGTGAAACAGTGATCTGGGAATTTCCGATGATCGCAATGCTGATATTCGTTGAACTTTCTTCGTTGTAGATAACGGGCGCTATGGTGGAGAAATCATTCCCCCAGAAACCGCATGCATCCGAGTTTGCCTCGCGGCATATATTCTTGACAACCCTGAGCGAGTTACCACCCGTTGATGGCGCGGCATTCAATACAATCAAATATGTTGCCGTGGAACCATTTGTCGAGCCTTCAGCTGACTCTCGAATTGTTAACGGCGTTGTGGATAATGTCACTCCCGGGTCGTTATCCCAAATGCTAACATCGATGCTGTTTCCAGGGCGAAAAACACTCGCACCACAATTCCACAGGCGCCGCTCGTCTACGACTCCAGGAAACATCTGTAAAACAGTACGGAGAACTCGATCTACGTATCCGCTTGGCCACTCTTCAAACGCCCAACGATGCGTCTCCAGGCGACCGATTCCTGCGCACACTGAGTGAAGCGTTCTCTTTGAACTCTTCCCAAGTTTTTGCACTTGGTCGAGATTGAGCAATCCTAGAAAGCTCAGCACAAACCCACGGAGCTCGGCTAAGGGAGAGACATACGTCAGGTCTGTGCTATTGGGAGCTGTGGAGACTGTCCCATCAATCTCTTGTTCATGCAAGACTCCTTGCAGTGCGGTATACGCCATTGACGCTTCATCGATGGTGATGTCATGAAGACTTGGATTGAGAACTGGGCGGCCAAAGCGAGCAGGTATCGTTTCAACGCCAGAAAAAACTTGCGCAATACACGCACCGTTGCCCAGGGCGAAATTACAATCGCTTGTGATATCGCATACTCGGACGGGAAATTCCTGTGCTTGAAAATCGGGAAGGAGGCAGTCGCTCTCGTTGGTCAAATCACAATTCGGAATCTCGAAGCACTGCAGACGTCGTGAGTGATAGCGGAAGTCGTTGCTTTCACTGTACAGAAGAAGTTTGCCCCCCGTAGTGGAGCCCTCCGAATTCCACCTCTGAATAGGGATCGTCAATAGCAGACACGATCACCGTTTGTGAGATGTTCCATGTTGCTGGCATAAACGTCAGTAACGGTTCGTTCACGCGCGTCTGGTTTGGATGCAAAGCAAGCACCGCGACAAACACCGGGTACCACGGCCGTGAGTTGAGGGCGACTTCGAAGATGTCGGTCAGTCCCCCTTCTCCAATGTACATGTGCGCTCGCGACAGTTTAATGCTTGCAAAATCATTGTCTTCGACCTGCATCATGATGTTTCGCCCATAAAGAAATGGTGTCTGCGATCCATTGAAGTTTGGGTCAAGGCTCAAAGACGAATGGGTGATCACTGAATAATGGACACCTTCAGCAATCTCGTCGTCGACTGCTATAACGCGGATACTCTGCTCTCGATTCCAATTGCTTTGTGTGAACACAACCTCATAGAAAGTGCCGTTAGGAAGTCGCAGTTGCTGGACCTTCGTTCCGTTTACATTGGCAAGCTGCACAACTTCTGCACGTACTCTCACGTCATTGAGTGGTCTTCGATTTAGTACGACACTGTACTCTCCTCGCACACCGTTTTCTTCGATCCTCTGCCTTCTCGGAGTCAAGGTCATCCCTCCGTCCATCGCAAAATCCAACAAGTCGCCGTGGGAATTGAAGCTTGCAGCAAAATCGTATTGCTGCGTACGCACGCTTGTTCTTGTGTTGGGTTCCATCATTTGCGACTCATAAAGCGAGAAGGGTTGGCGAGCTTCAAGCACATCCTGCACATCGACCTCGACTACTGTATCCATCTGATCCGTAACGCAGCCACCGGAGAGCAAAAGCGAGTTAAATGTGCTATCAAGAGTGACGCCATATCCAAAGCCGTTTGCTGTGGTGCCAAACTAAACAAAGATGCGTGTAAGCAAACCATTTCGATCAGAGCGAGAGAGTTGCTCGACGAACTTACTTGTCGCGCCCATATTTTTTCTCCGTCTCGATTCAATTTCAGAAGTACAACGTCTCGACCTCCAAATTGGCCAAATCCATTGAGAGCATACGCTCCTTCATCCATGTACCCCCACGTCGTGCCAACGACGTACAGCATCTCCGACACCGTGCCATCCTCGCTGGACGTCTCATTTACTAAAGTGACAAAGTTTGCTGCATCTGTTTCATTCGTACCAAACTACGCAAAGAGAATTAAACAAAAGTACCCGCAAGCCTAAGATGATAAAGACCCATAGACACACCTCCTTCGTCCACGCCAACGAGTCATCCGCATCTATCCTCGCAATAAATATGTTCTGATCGTTGATTGAATCGGTCTCCGTGATGTAGGTCTTTGACCCAACAAAGTATAGATTCCCATCGGCATCGGCCACTCCTTTTCCAACGATCTTGACCTGCGCATTGGGCTCTGCTTGCTGCCAGTCGTATTTTTCACTTGCCAAGCGCCAAGCTTGCGCGCCATCAGCATCGATAGTGTCTGCCAGCGTATGTGCTCCTTCGAGGAGCGCAACAATGAAGCAGCACACCGACGCGACTTTCTTCAGTGGAAATCGGAGAGCATTAGATACAGCAGCACTCATGCGTGACCTCGTCGTTTTTGCTGTGTGGTTTGCTTTCTGTCGGATTAGATCTGCTGTGGTTGGGATAAAATTTGAACGGTCGGACGCCGCCCTTTCGTGTGAGTAAATCAAACGGCCAACAGAAACAGGCTAAACGCGACACAATACCTCTGTTTGTATTCTTTGGGTTGGCGACAACACAAGCTTAGATCAGTTCACTGTCATCATCACTATCTTCAAGCTCGAACGAAAGGTCATCGACTTCTTGCGTGAGTTGGCTGAGACCAGTGAGTTCTTCGAGATACGAGCTCGAGTTGCAAGCGTTCTCCAAGAGCTGGAATGCATTAGCTTCGTAGGCTGCCAGCACCTTGGCGCTGCAAGCAATGCACTTATCAAACGATTCACCAGTGATGACCATTGAGTTGAATGCATTCAAGAACCCCCGCAGTTGATGTGGGATAAAACCCATGGGAGATGATCCATCTGCAGATTTCTCAGCACTCGCGTACTTTCCGTCTGGGGAATGGAGCACAGCAACCAGCAGCTCCACCGCGGTCGCAGAGGCGATCGGTGCGAGTCCTGGGCGTGTCACGGTGCACATTTGGTCCAGCGTACGATCTTTCAATGAATCGCGTGGACTAACAATATCGTTGCAGAAGTAGCATCCAAGCGTTGCTAACTCCTTTTCATCCGAGTTCGATCCTTGGACTCCATGACGCATTACCAAGTAGCTATCAAAGCCAAGAGCAGTATTCAAAAGCAGCTTCTTCTTCGATGCAGCGATGACAGTTGGCAGCCATCTACTCTCGCGCGAATCGGTTCCCAAAAATATGACATCGTGCTCCTCAATCAGCTGCTCGAGTGTGTCAAGCCCACGTTTCGCTTCGTCAATCAGCTGGTTATTGCTGAGGGCATGGCCTGCCATCGGAATCGTCAAATTCACCGCTTTTGAATCCACAAGCGGGAAGATTCGCTTCAGCGCATTCGCAGCACATTCCCCCTTTGGCTTGCCGCAATCTTGGAACTCAAACAGTGGCTGACGGACCGGATTGGAGTGGCTGACGGTCGAGTTATCAACAAACGTAATATGATGGAATCCCCATGACAAAAGGCTTCGAGCAGTGTAGCACCCGAGCGTTCCAGCGCCGAGTAAGAGGCATTTCGTTTGCGCGATCTTGTCCAAGTCCAACGACGGCAGTTGTCTCCAGCGCATCAGCTTCAAGTTCAGGTCAACCGACGTTTCAGCGAGTCGAATGGGGTCCAGAATTCCGCCAAGTTCCATGATCCGTGGACCCAGTTTTCCGCGCGCGTTTGCTTCCCAACCCATCATACGCACATCTGTCTTGGATCGACCACTGGGTAAGAACGGTTCACTCTGCACCTCGAAGATGAGGGAGTTGCTGCACTCAAAATCATCTGGAACGTCGCTGATATGATGCAAGTGCTCTCTTAGCGCCAGGATTTTCAGCGGCTGGTCATGTCGAACTTTGTCTTCTGGGAGAGCTGAAAGGAACGCCAAATAGTTTCGCAGCGGCCAACCTGGGTTGGTTTTCAACGGGCACGGATCAACAAAACCAAAAATTGTTTCCGCAACCTCCTGTGCGCTCTCGGTTGCTGCTTTCCACGACTGTAAGGACTGCACTTGGACGACATCCCCTCCTACATCGGCTTCTTTTAGCCGCTCAACGACAAAAAATGCGGAAAACCCTTCCCCACTTGCGCGACGTAACTCAAGCAGCCCACGAATTGCTTGCGCTTGCTCCTTTGACAATAGTGCAGACGATACAGAAGTTGGAGCTTTGCTTTTGTATGGCGTTGCTGGAGTGAGCGCTGGGAACCCGAACCAATACAGGAAAGAGTGCTTCTTCAGATCCGCAAAGGTCACCAATACAAACGAGTTTAAACGCTCTACATCCGATGAATCTCCGACGACCAGGTCCAAAATTTTCTCGCCTGCTTGTTGCAATACCGTGGCCTTATCAAGGTTCTTAAAATCCTGTCACAGGCGAACGGAAATGCGCCACAAGGATGAGCATTCCAACCCCCAAAATCATTTGTAAGCTAGCAACACGGACCTCAAGCGTGTTGGTATTGATCAAGATCCCCGGCGCTTTCCACTCATATCGGGCTCGATCCACTGCACTGCAGGGTTGGAAAATCGATCGGCAAGCATGAGGATAGTTACAGACATAGCTTCCTGCATCGCTGTTTCGACCCAATAACCGCATGCTCACCTTGCATTGTCCTGTCCATCGACGATTGGGAACGAACTATCATCGATCGTGAAGCGCGACGGCACGTTCACCGAGCGTCCGGGCGTGAAGTACCCCGCGAGTTCCTGTCATCAGCGTCCGATTACGTATCCATCCACACGGTTAATCCATCACGAATCAACCCATTCTCCGCTTGAGAAACGACTGCGGTGGATTGTTGCGGCTTGTACCTGCGCCTGGTCGTTGAGCTGGAAGGTGTTGAGCTTGAGCGCCGCGAGCTTCTGCCAGAACGTGACGTCGGGCGCGCTGTTCCAGGGCTGGAACTTGAGCACCTGCCACTCGCCCGCGTCGCTCGCCATCGCTTCTTCTCTTGCGTTGTTCTCAGTGCGGAATGCAGAATGAGCGTCACCCCCGCTTCAACTCACACCGCAGCAGACAGAATTAATATATTTTTAGAAATTTGGTAAAAAAAAAGGAGGAAGCAGTGTGTGTTTTTTATAATTGTATTAAACTGTTGATATGTTGTTTTAGGAAAGCGTCCTAATCTTTGCTTGCATCCTACAACTAGGGCAACCCCTCTTACTTTGGGCTTTTTTCTTTCTTTCGGGCTCTCTCGTTGAACATTTTTTGGGTGGCACATGCGCATCACCATAAATCGCTTCACTATCCTATTATTGGCAGAAATCCCTCGCTCTACCATTTTCATTGGCCAAATCTACAACTTCCAATGAAGTGAAGAAGGGAAAAAAAAAAAATTGGAGCTCTTCTTTGATTTGAAACCTTCGATTACCGGTTTAATTTGGAGCTCTTCGTGCAGGACCTCCTTCCTCATACACTCACTCATTCTCGAGAACAAAGCGCGCTGAGCATGGTGATGGCGGCGGTGCAGCGCGGCGCAGCACTCGCGCTCGTGGCGCTCGTGGCGCTCAACTATGAGGCCCCAAGCGAGGCCAAGCGCGTGTGCACGCGCACGTTCAAGGACCGCGAGCACTTGCACCCGAGCGTGCACCAGCTGCCGGCGCTAAACGCGGACCAAGTGCTCGAGCTGTCGACGTTCCCGAAGAAGCTCGACTGGTGCGAGCAGGGCTTCTGCACGGCGTCGTGGAACCAGCACATCCCGCAGTACTGTGGCTCGTGCTTTGCGCATGGCGCGCTCTCGGCTGCGCAGGATCGCATCAAGATCATGCACAAGAAGCAGGGGTACTTGGGACCCGACGTGATGCTGGGCCGCCAGACGTTCCTCAACTGTGGACCAGCGCATGGCCTCTCTGACGGGTGCGGCGGAGGCGAACCGTCCGATGTGTTTGAGTTCATGAGCAAGTACGGGCTCCCGGACGAGACGTGCCTGCCGTACAATGCGACGGACCACACGAAGTTCACGCAGACCAACGGCACGTGCCCTCCGGAGGGCTACTGCATGAAGTAAACTTTTTGTGGAATTGCTGTATGAGCTGCTCCTTGTCGCTGGCATGACTCGCTAATGTTAATCTCTTGATGCTTGACTAATGCATGTGAAACAGCTGCATGCACACGCCGGAGAGTCCTGTGGACCCAGTGTGCTTCCCTGTGAAGACTGTCGTGCGCTACCGCGCCAAGGAATACGGCCACATCAAGGGCGAGCACGCCATGATGAAGGAGCTGCTCAAGGGCCCCATCACGTGCGGCATCGCGTGCAGCGACGGCTTCACGTTCAACTACTCGGCCGGCATCTTCGAGGACAAGACTAACTTCACCGACATTGACCATGACGTCGAGATCGTGGGATGGGGCGAAGAGGATGGCGTCAAGTACTGGCACGTGCGCAACTCCTGGGGGACGTACGTGCTGTGCATACGATAGTTTGACATGAGTGGCTGAATCCTGGTCTGGAATGGAAAATATCTAAGCGCTGCTGTTGTGTTGGCGTTTTTTTTTGGACAGGTACTGGGGCATGAACGGCTTCTTTAAGATCGTGCGTGGTGTCAACAACCTCGGCATCGAAGCCGACTGCCACTACGTGATTCCCGACATCTCAGACGAAGAGCTCGTGTTCTCGGAGACGCCGATCTACGGCGGCTCCCACTGGGGCATCGTGCCATTCTCGATGGAGAAGGCAGCCAAGCGGCCAGTGCCCAGCACTGACGACGTCGTGTTCAGCAGTGTGCCATTGCAATCGGAAGAGCTGCCTGATGCCGAAGACGATTCGGACGACTCAAGCGACGAAGCGGCCACTACCGATAACGCGGTGATTTTCCGCCTGCCTCAAGCGACCCGTAGCCACAGCGCTGGGCTCTCCATTGCGGCGCTCTTCGTGGCGTTCACGTCGTTCGGTGCCGCCGTCGGATTCGTGGTCGCTCGCTTTTCCCGCGAAACCACGTACTCGCGCATCAACTGAGTCGTCGTCGGTGAAGCATGTGCTGCCGTCATTAAAGCTTCAGCAGAGAATGAGAGCAGCACAAAAATGTGTGACCTTCATCGCGCGAAAGAGGCTCTGCTGCCTGCTGAGGTCACGAGAATGAAAGGATAGATTTTGGATCCAATTTTGTCACAACGCGAAGAGAATCCATTTGCATTTTCTTCTCTATACCCGAGCGAGTCGAGATGTTTTGTTTTTCGTTTCCCTGCTGCCTTCGTTGTTCACTACTTTCATGCTTTACATCAGCAAATCAGGAGAAAAGGGCTTTGGACTCGGTCTCGACTCCAATTATCAAAGGTTAGAGCTTCTTGTCAGAGGTCGACGGTGCCGCTGCTGCTGACGTGGCGGCCGCCTGCGTAAGCACGTGACGGTCCCACGAGTGCTCGCTTTCCTCCAAAAGATGCAGGTAGCTGGACTGCAAGTGCGTGGACCTCGTCAGCACTTGCTCCACTTCCGCCAGCTGGTGCTTCTTTTGGCCGAGCGCCTGCGTGATGGCGTCCAGACGCGCTTGGTCAAACTTGGCGTTCGCGATCAGCTTTCTCAGCTTCTTCTTGTAGAAGTAGTCGTAGATGTTCTCGTACTCGTACTCCTGGTTCGTGAGACTCCACCACGTGTACCCGACGACGCTCATGCCAAAGCCCGTGAAGTACGTCACCGGTTCCATGATATCCCACGAGAAGTGGATGAACGAGAGCCAAAAGTACAGCCCAAACGTGCCGACAAGCGATGTCGAGAGACCCGCGGCGATGACGTTCGCATGGCGTGTGGCGGCGGCGTGGAGCTCCTTTCGGAGGTTCACGAGCGCCACGTGCTCGGGTTCCAGCGATTGGATCTTCTGCAGCAGATTCTCGCGCTCTTGCGCAAACAGCTGCTTGGTCACAGGCGAGAGACCGATCGACTCCAAATACGAGTCGATCACGCTGCGCGGTTGCAGGAAAATCGAGTGCTGGAGGTCTTCATCGTCCGACTGCGAGCAACACGGAAGCAAGAAGGTTAAAAAAAACAACCTAAATACTGCACTTGCGTTGCTAATCAAAACGAAAACATTCAAAAGCTACGTACGTTTCGGAACGAGAACACGACGCCGGACTGGTGGAAGGCGTTGAGGATCTCTGGCGCTTGCTTCTTTGGGATGCCACGCTCTTTGCACATGAGCACAAAGTCCTGAACACAAAAGCATTCGTAGAAGCCACCACGTCAGTACAAGCGTTTTCAAAATGCAAACGTAAACGAATGCGCACTACTCACCGCATAGCTGATCTTCCACTTGCCCAACGTCTCCAACGCGTAACGAAGCGAGATGATGGCGGATTTTTGCGCAACGGAACGCACATCAAGGTTGCCTTCGTCCAGCAAACTCACATAAGCATTGCCTGTATAAAAAACGACAGCCATGTGAGTTGAATCATTCGTTTTGTGTATAGCTTCTTTTTTTTATCGAGGCAGCACGTACCAGAGAACACTGGCGCGGTCACAGTCAGCACGCGGTCGTTGATCAGGAGCTCGAAGTCGTCCTTGAGGATGTTGTTGAGCGTATCCTCCGGGGCGAACGACTTGCCACGCTTCGAGCGAATGTCCACAGTCTGCACCGACTTGTCCTCGGCTTCAATCAGCGTTTTGATAGCCGCCACAGTCGATTCTACAAGCACAATCACACGAAAATGCTCAGCGCATATAGCCACATGCATTCAGCAATACATACATAACGTACCTGGTGGGATGCTAAACACACGCTCTTCGTCAAACCCGCTCAACGGCAACGGCACCGCGAGCGTGCAGCTCCCGTCCTTGTACTTGAGCTCCAACGCACGATTCGCTACCACCAACAATAAGCAAGCAAGCTCGCTATAAGTATTCGCAAAGACCGACTGCACAAAGGGGAGACAGCCAGTGCACGTACATCGAGCGTATTGGAGCGCGGCCGTGCTCGCGATCGAGCGCTTCAAGGTGGCGAGCGCGAGTTGCTGCTGCGGGCCGCGCGCGCCGGCGGCGGCGATTAGCGCCAGGGCTCCACGGTGCAGCATGGCGACAATACGGACGAGGGAACGCGGTCGGTGGTGGATGCGCAGCTACAGAGAGCGTAGAGAGAGAGAGATGGCGGCGGCAGCAGCTTCGAATGAGCTCCTTGTGCGATGATTTCCCCCTTTTGCGCCGCGCTGGATACTCACCTGCCTGAGTTACGACACAACGGAAATGGGCGTACCGTACCCCAGATAAACTATTGTGTCTCTTATAGTACTTGTGCCTTGCATAGCATGGAAGGTTCTTTGTAAGCGCAAGTATCGATTTTTGCAAAATATCTGATAATTCTGATAATTCGTAACTCTCTGTCACTCAAGAGGGTTCATCTGGTCTCAATGCCTAATAACACTATGGAGCTTCGCCTTGGGTCACCCCATTTGCATCTTCTGGTCCATGGAAGACGATGAGCTGCGCCACAGGTCGTCGATTGTGGGCTCGCAGCTCCAGCGGTCCGTGGTGGGCGGCACCCACGGCGGAACGCTGTCTCTCGGTCGCAGCCCCAGCATTTCCAGACGATGCCTGGTCTCCTGCGTCAGCTGGGCCTTGCGGATCGTCACGAACGTCGCGCTCGGCACTGGATCCTCTCGTTCGCGACGCACGAGGCGGCGGGTCTGGATGTGGTTGAGCAGCTGTTGCATACTCCATTCGTGCTGCAACGCGCGCAGCTTCCGCTTCGCCACACGCTGCGCTTGCGTATACTGAGCTGCGTCATGCGCGCTTTGACTCGAGGTCTCTGAACTTGACGACAGCGCGGTGCTTGTGCGTGATCTGCCTGTCGTCCTGTCTTTTTCCTGCTGGTGTTGATGATGGAGCCGCATGCCTATGTATTGTTCGCGATACTGCTGCTCGCTGGAGGTCGCTGTCGTGCGTCTCGATGGCTCCAAGTAGCTCGGAGCGCGGTCGTCTTCAATCAACGGTGAACGAAGGAACTCAGTGCGCTTTCTGTTGCTGCTGAGTCCGTCAATCTGCGCGCTGTGGTGCGCCGTGAACCAGGACTCGTCGTCGGTTGGACTGCCGCTCCAGGCGCCTTCTGCGTCGTGCTTGGCGTGCTTGGCGTGCGGTTGTCGGGGCGCACGATGCATGAGACGCGCACACCACGTGCCAATGCGGCGCAGTCCGCTTGCTTTTTTCTTGTTCTGCGTCATGATGTGTTATGTGATTGTTGCGGTGGTTGGTTTTCAAGTGAGTCCCACGCAGCAGTTTGAAGACTGGTAGAGAAAGAGAGAGCGTGTCCTTTTCGGTCACGTTGGTATCAAGCGAGTATCAGGAACGAATTAGAACATTACACCGAGGAGTTTGGTTCGCGCGCCAATGGTTTTTTCCGTGGCTTGCGGCACCGTCTTTTCTTTTCTTGGTTTTTGTTTTTTTCGTATAGACTCGTCGTGTGGATCGGGCCAGATGGACACTCGGCGGTGGTCACCATTTCTATATATAAAGTAAACAAACAGCGATCTCTATTTCGCTGCTCATGGTCAAGTGTGGGTGCAGTTAACGGATCTGTAGAAGAGTCGAGGCAGAGGTGGCGTCAGGGTCACGGATCATAATGTCTCGCGCACTTTCAAGCTTTCATCATCTCATACCCTCTGTAAAACGATATCAACCTTCGATTTGTTGGATGCAAGTTGCTCTATGCACTAGTGGGTAACAACTAATTTCGTAAAGTAATACTTTTTCAATACTGGTAAAAATAACAACGGAGGATGTGCGGAGGATAATCGTCAGATATCATCTTTTACAGAATGCAAGCCAGAGCGAAAGAATCACCAGCACTGTCTCTCCTGGTCTCAGACCTGACGTGAGCATCAGATCTGAGTCCCTTACCGCTCACTCTCTGATCTCGGTCCCAATTGCTCGGAGCTGCTCATATGGCGGCCGTCAGTGCCGTCGTGGACGCCGTGTTCGGGTCGTACGACCTCAAGAACGCCAAGCAGTGGCGCGACGAGGACCTGGCGCACCGCGAGCAGGAGAAGCAGTGGCGCGAGGACGCCGTACTGCGCGAGATCGCGTGGCGCAACGCTGACCTGGAGCGCGAGCGCCGCGTGCTCAAGCTCGAGAGTGAGAAGCGCAGCATC
>JAADVP010001025.1:0-11880 GCA_023335675.1 Globisporangium solare | reverse complement strand
CGTCGCTTGCGGACCCGCTCAACTTCGACCAGTACAAGGACATGTCGTTCTCGGCGTTCTCGACCGCGATGACTGGCACGAACAAGGGTTTTCGTCAGGTGATCTTGGACTCATACAGCTACGCGAACACGGTCGTGTACAACGGTTTGGACCTGAAGCTCGTCGACAGCAAGAACGTGGCGTGTCCTTCGAAGTCGTACGTTGACTGGGCCGCGACCGCTGCCAAGTTCCGTATCGCGATCGGTGGCAAGCGTCTCGCTGTGGTCTTGACTCAGTTTGCGCGTCAGATCTGCGCTCGCAACCTCATGGTGTAAGTTGTCATTGGTTGTCAAAACAAAAATGCAGGACAACAAAATCAATTTGCTGTGAAACTTGTCAGCAGCGCTTTTCAAATTTAAAATGTCAATAATATATTATTGATGACCAATATTCTGAGAAAAGATAGGTTAAATGCTGCAGCCTCCAGGATGATTGTTGTTGCAGGTTTATTGGGAATACGTTCGTGCAACATCATTACGCGCATCTTTCTTTTATCCAATCAAACAATGCTCACTTGCTCTCCGATGAGTATGATTGGCCAGAAATGGAGCCTTGGACCAAACTACAGCGTATGCATTCAAAGGTCAAATCGAACGAACATGCAAGCACGGCACGACGACGTCGTCGCGGCGTTCTACACACGCGTGATGCAGCGCGTGTGCACAGCCTACAGAGACCTTGATCCGAAGGAAAACGCGCACGTCACCGACGTGATCGCGCAGGTGCGCTCGCCGCATGTTTTGCTGTTTATCCTGCGCTGCGTGCGCCTTACGATCTTGTGTTGCTGAGTAGCGATGGAGCCACCGCGTGACGTGCTACACGGGGATTGCGTTTCCAGACACGCTGTCGAGCGCAGTGGAGATCGATATAGACGCACCTCCTGCGTGGGACGATGACGCTGCTATGGGTAGTCGCGTGGCGGACGATCCTGACTCGACAGAAGCAAATGCTGCTGGTGGTGGCGGCGACAACAATGCAGCTGCAGAACCAGCAGCTACAGTCGAGGCGGCACCAGTGCGTGCGAGCGAACGCGGCGCGTGTGGTGCTGTGGCTAAAGGTGATGGCGAGCCACCGTCTGCGGCGCATGCAGGCGCAGGTGCTGGAGATCCAGCGACTCACGTTGTAAGTTTGCGGCAGCTGGGGGCTCAAGTGCCGATTCTCTTGTGCGCATTTGGAGTGAAGCTGATCACGCTGCGTAACTTGTGCTGTTGGCATTTTTTTCGTATGTTGTGTGTGTGATGGCTCTACAGATGGCTGCAAGTTCCCAGCCGCGCTCCATTTTTGCGAAAATGGTGCGAGTGTGTGTACCACAACGCTTCTAATTTGTCGACGTTGCTGATCTAAATGGCTTTGATACTGCTTCCCCATTTCCGTAGATGGGTACAAAACGGAAGATTGCGCAGGTGGACGGGTCCATTGATGACGAGAGCGACGCTGCAAACGGCGATGACGATGTCTCGGCTGTAGAAAACGACGCAGCGCCACCGAGAGACTTTGGGCCGTTGACCACGCCAACCAGTGACGTCGTCGCGATGCTCGCCCCTGCCTGGAGTTTGCCCGTGACAGGCTTCCCAACGCAGCTCTCGGCGCGCTTTTCCAAGTTCGCTCTCCGTTCGCGCCAGCGCAACTTTTACGGGAAACTTAGTGCGATCATCCTCACGCTCACACGGCCGATCGTCGCGACAGACGTCATCCTGCCTGGCCATGTGCTGTGGATGTATGGTGTTCACCAAAGCAGCGACAGCAGCAATGCAAAAGATGAGATGGTGCAGGTCGTATACCAACAAAGACGTGTGCGGTCCGACGAGATCCACGTGATGCTCGCCGACGGAGCGATCGTCGTGGTGCCAAAGTCCCGTACGCGGCGCTTCTACGAGGTGCTTGTCGCCAAAGGCACTGTGCGGTTCAACCTGAGTGGCCAGCATTAAAGAGGAGCGCCCGCAGAGCAGACACAAGCCGAAGAAGACAAGTACTATGTAACTTAAGATGTTTGTTTTTATTTGAGAGCGCGGACGTTATTTATACAATAGACTCAGGAGGCCAAGATGAAGAGACGACAAGCTACTTCGCGAGACAAGCACCACGAGGTTTGCGTTCCCAGAACCCCAAGTGACTCGCACTTGTGAGTGTTCGAGGGTGGCTATGGAGTCGTTTGAACTCTGCCTGCGAAGGAAGAACCTCAGTTCTGTTTCTCCTGTGGCATTGTCGAATGGGGCTCTCAAGGGTTGAGAACAGTGGCGGTAGCGGTGGCTGCCTCTTCCTGGAACCAGAAATCGATGCGGACAAAGTCGCGTATGAAGGACTGCTCGGTTACGAGGACAGCGCAGGTAAATGGAAAGAGCGGTGGTTCGTGCTCGACGCGGACCGCGTGGCACTCGTGAAATGCGCGCCGTCCAGTCGACAGCGGTCGCGATCCTACGCTTTAGGAGGCAACGTGTACATCAAGGAGGTTCATCCGCTCTCGCTCTCCAAGAATGCTCCACATCCGAATGGCGCTTCTCAGAGCAGCAACCGTGGCCAGCCAGAGCCTGGCTTGGCAGTGACGACAGAGAAAGGAACGGTCATTCGTTTCCGTGCCAAGTTCCTGGACGAAGAACAGAAATGGCTCGCTGCCGTGGCGAAGCTCTCGAGTGGATTCGCGGCGGGGGTCGGCGAGAAGCTGGCGGAGCACGAGTTGCTCGCGGGAAAATATTCTCTGGTGCGCGAGTTCGGCCGTGGCACCGCGGGGATCGTGTCGCTGTACACGTGGCAAGGGAAACCGTTTGCGGTCAAGAAGTTCCTTCCGCAGAAGGCGAAGCCCATGCCAAATTGCCGCGTGACGCCAGGTCTTGGTGGGGCGGCGACGGGGCCGCCAAGGTTGACGAAAGCAGCAGCGGCATCAGCACCAGGAGGCACGATTCCCGATGAGATCCGCCGCGAAATCGCGTTGCTCAAGGAAGCGAGCCACTTGCCATACGTGATCCAGTTGCACGACGTGATCCTCGACCCGAAGCATGGGAACTATTACCTCGTGATGAAATACATGGGCGGCGGCGCGATCGCTGAGTGGGACTCGGAGCGTAAATGCTACGTCAGCTCTAGACAAAGCAAGAGCGTTTGCCTGCCCGACGAAGCCACGGTGCGCCGGTACACGACCCGCTTGCTGCTGGGGATCCAGGCACTGCACAGGCATCGTGTCTGCCACCGCGACATCAAACCGGAGAATCTCATGGCGAGCGACGACAAGTCGATGTGCAAGATCGGCGACCTCGGTGTCGCGCATTACTTCAAGAAGCAAGAGAATGGCGCGCTCTCGGAAGAAGACGATGTGAGTGCGATCGAGCTGTGGGACGTGGGCGACAATTCCAATGAGGCTGCGACGGCGGAGAATGACAAGGACAACGACAGCTTGAAGAAGAAGCGCAAGGGGATGCTTCGGTCCACGAAAGGAACGTACCAGTTTCTCCCACCGGAAACGCTCAGCGGAGACGAGTTCTGCGGCTTCAAGGCTGACGTATGGTCCATCGGCGCGACACTGTGCGCGCTCTCGTTTGGGTCCCTGCCGTTCTTCTCAGCCGACCTCGTGCAGCTCTTCGAGAAGATCGAGAACGATGTGATGGTGTTTCCGCATACGTGCCAGGACGAAGACCTGAAGGAGTTGCTGTCTGCGATCCTGGACAAGAGCCCGGAAACGCGCATCAGCATCGAAGGCATCCTGAACCACCGATGGCTGCGCCGCAACGTGGACAGCAAGGCGTTGCAAAGCGAGGTGCGTGGGGCCTTGAAGCGCTCGTCCTCGACTCTTGACATCGGAGACCACGACCTGGGGCTCGCCGTGTCGGTATTGCAACGCCGTTTCGACGCGATGAGCCACGCTGTGCAACGTGACGATGTCGGTGAGGATGAAGCCATCGATGCGAGCAAGATCGCCGCAGTACAAGTTGGTTCAGTGGACGCTACTCGGGCAAGTGGTATGGCGTCGTACGTTCCTCGTCCAATTGCTGTGGACGGCGCGTTGGCGCTTCCGAAGTGGTTTCTAAAAGACACAGAGTTGATTGCGACGCAGTTGCATTACGACTGGTGCTGCGCCAAGTACGTCCACGGGTGGAAGTACGGCGCTGTTCGCGACGACGCGGCACTGGTGCATCCGTATCTGATGCCAATGCGCGAGTTGCCAAAGGACGAGCAGGAGAAGAACGTCCGGTGCGTGGTCGAGACCATGAAGTGCGTCGTCGCACTGGGCTGTCACTTACGCCAACCCAAGTCCAGCAAAGCGTCGGCTGCGCGCCGCCGCGAGGTGCCCTTGGCGATGCACAAGAACGTCACGCTCTGCTGGGAGACCATGATGCTCATCGATCTGCTCGCGGAAAACGCACACGAAGTCTGGGCCGACGGCTACGTGCGCGGCGGCTGGCGCTTTGGCGCCGAGTTCGACACCGAGACGCGCACGCACCCGTCGCTCAAGCCGTACATGGCGCTTGACGAGCAGGAAAAAGACCTGAGCCGCGACGCCGTGACGTCCATCTTCACAGCGTGCGTGTGTCTCGGCTACGAGATAAAATGCTCCAGACGCCGGGCAGTGAGTTAGTCTGCGCGCATCTACGAGTATGAACAGTAACAATGGCAACACTTGAGCAGGGCGCATGGCGTTTGGCAACAACTGCGTGGTTCTTTCTCTTTTTTGTTGTGTCTGTTTCCCTCACTTCCTTGTATTATGTAAATGCCAGCCGCACACGCAGCAAATGCGTGCGGCGGCTGCAGCTGCTGCAAGAACTCGCGAGTGGGTAACTTATTGGAAGTTCTTCTCTGTGATGCCGTTCGCGCGGTCGCGGTTGTGCTGCAGCAGATAGTGTCGTTCCCATTAGCGCCGCATTCCCTCAACAGCAACTACACAAAGACCCATCCAGAGACACAGAAGCGCAAAAACGTACTCGCTCGCCCGACGCGACGGCGTAGTAGATGGCGAATGGGATCACGCCCCACGCGGCGATGGACGTGAAGAACTCGCCGTCGAACTTGAAGCGCTTCTCCGAGTCTCCACGCCAGTTGCTGTAGTTCTGCAGACGACCACAACACAGCGATCAGCATTCTCTCCACCTCCTTTCCGGCGCCTCTGCGCATACAGAGCGCGGAGACTGGCGCACACACCTCGATGTGCTTGTTCTTCGAGAGCGATCCGCCAAAGCGGCGCTGGTTCTCCACGCGCGCGCGCAGCGCCACGGCACGTCGCACTCCGGTACTCGCGAGCATCTTGGTCTGTCTGGTCGTGGGGGCTCTGAGGGCGTGTGCATGCCATGCCAGCCGCCCGTGGAACTGGAGACGTCGGTACGGGACATGGTCCCTCGTATTCCGGATTAAACGCTGACACGAGGGATTTGACGTCCCGAATACGGACTGGATCACCGCAATATCATTTAAAATAGTGTACGCCACATTAAACCATCAAATTAGAGTTTTCCCAGAATCCGGTAATCGAGACAGCCAAAAATCAGATGTGGATAGAAAGTTTGGCTCATATTTTACTGCGAGCCATCGACTTCAAAGGCAAATTGCATGGTGTTTATCGCTTGATCATGCTCTTTGTCGTGTGTTTGGAGTAATAGTTTCGTCTGCGATCACGTTCCAGACGCAGGACGATGGAGCCACTCGAACTTGAAACTATAATCCGCTCCTAGAACGACCTCAAGACAAGGAAAGCATTCGTGAGCGGGAGGGGGAAAAAAAAAGACCGACACGGAAACGGCGCTCGACGTACCAGCATGAATCAGCGTCGACTGCAGCGTGAACACAACCCACAGGATCAACTTCGCTTGCACCGCTTTCCACTGCATTCCGAGCACAAACGCGAACTGGAGCCGCCGCGCCCCGGAGTGGTGCAATAAAGAAGATCCTTTCCTCCAGCGCACAATTGTTGGAAACTTATGACTTACAATACAACACACACAATGGGGATAATGCGTTGATGTACTGTTTTTTATTGAGCGTAGAATGCAAATGGCACAACTCCGTATCAACAAGAAACGAAAGCGTCTTGTGACAGGTAGGGAAGATCTCCAGCGACTTGGCAAAAGCATTGCTTTTTTCCCTTTTTCTGGTGATTGACGAACCGCAAGGCCAGCAATGCAAGGACACGGAGCAGCACTGTGATCCCGATCACGATCGCAAAGTTTCTCGCGATCTCGTCGTACTTCATGCCGAACACGCTTTCCGTATACTGCTTCACGGTGATGTCGTTCATCGTGATCGGTGCGTTCTTCAGTGGCTGGCAACCGACTTTTGAGCCGGCGTTGACGAATTGTCCGACCGCCGAGTCAAACGTGGGATTCTCTGGGCAGTCGGAAAACACGAGCGCAGAAAAGATCACGAGCGAGTACGCAAGCGGCGTCACATCGTGGATCCATTTCAACTTAGAAAGGATCGCGCTCGTTGGAGGACTAAAGCCCATAAACAAAAAGAAAATCGACATCACCAAGACCCCAACGATCGTCGCCACTTCTTCGTTGGGAAACGCGAACGCAAGCAGCTGGCCAAAGTACGCGCGATACAGGATCGCGAGCGACATATTCAGCCAAAACAAGACGCCAGCGCCAAAGTCGGTAAACCCGACCATCGGGTAAAAGATCAACGTGAAGATCAAGCCGCTCACGAGAACGTACGGGATCTCGGCGACCGTCGAACCAACCCAGTACCAGAGAGCGTTGTACGTCTGCGATGCTCGCTCACGGTAAAACGAGGCCCGCTCGTGACTCGTGATCCGGATCGCACTCTCGAAGGAGATGAGCCCATTAAAGACTAAGACGAGCCCAAGCATGCCCACCTCCGAGTTGATACCTTGGTACGAGGCATAATTGGCACCCGCAAACACCGACCCAAACAACACAGAGATGATGATCGTTGTCATCAAACGCGCTAGATTGTGCGACGGCGTGCGCCAGCACATGCTGATGAAGCGTTGCGCGACAAACTTCATTTGGGTCGCTGAGCTTGACGCACGCTTGTTCGAGAATCCGAGTTCCGAGCTGCCGAAGACAGGGTGACCAACACCGTCTTTGGCGACTTCTTCAACCAGCCTCTGGCTGCACGCACTCTCATTGAAGCGCCTGACAAAGTCCATATCATTTGCAGTTTCATTGCTCACGCCAGCACCAATGCACTCAAGCATCCATGTCGCCGGGTTGTAATCCGTCGGGAGAGGCGCGGCGCCCGGGATCGCTTCAAAGTAGTCCACCAAGTTGCGGCAATTTGCACCCAACTCGCCAAAGGAAATCGTCTCACCGCCGCGCTTGAGCAGCAACAGTTGGCCAAACAAGACGAACACTTCCGATGAAGGCTGGTGGATCGTGCACACGATCGTACGGCCAGAGTTCGCTACCTTGCGCACGCCGTCCATGATCAGCTTGGCCGACCGCGCATCCAGTCCACTTGTTGGTTCATCGAGGAACAACACACTCGGCTGCGCTGCCAATTCGACACCGATGGTCAAGCGCTTCATCCGCTCTACCGAGCTGCCACGAACGATCTTGTCGGCAATATCGTGCATATCCAGTAACGTCAGGGCTTCGTTCACCGAATCGTACTTAGCGCTGTCGGGCACACTGCTGTCTTGACGAAGGAACGCGCTGAAAGTCAGGGCCTCACGAATCGTAGACGGTTCCGAGTGAATATCCATTTGCTCGCAGTAGCCAGCGCAGCGACGGATCGCCAGGTCACTCGCCTCGAAGCCGTTCAGCAGAATCTGGCCTTGGATCTTGCCGCCAGTCTTGCGGCCAGCGATCACATCCATCAGAGTTGTCTTGTCAGCTCCCGACGAGCCCATTAGAGCCGTCATCGTGCCTGGCAAAGCGTATCCAGTCACTCCCTTGAGCAGGCCGATCGTTTCGTGCTTCGGATCGCTGGGTAGAGGCACTGTGTACCGAAAATCCTTGAACGCAACCGCGACAGGAATGCAATTTTTCTCAGTCGGAATAGCCAACGCGACTTGCTTTTCATTGAATGAGCTGTGGGTCGAAGCTGATCCCTGTGGAGTCTCAAGGAGCAAGTAGCTGGCGTCTTCTCTGTCGCCCGCGGTCTTCGCAGCCACACTCACATTCTCGGGGCTCTCGTATCGGTAGTACTCGAGCACAGTGTAGGACAGCGCCATAAAGAGCAAGTACACCGCTGCGAGGTACAGGACGCAATATACCACCCACTCTTTTTCTGACTGCACGTCATACAGACTCAGGTGGTATTTGCCCATGGTCATGCCGTTAAACTGTTGGCAGTACGCGACGCCGTCGTACTCACACACGTCGTACTTGTCGGAACGGTATTCGTTGATGGTGATGGCGCGGACGCTCCACGAGAGGGGACTGAGCCAATACAGCCAAATGAAGTAGTCCGGAATTTTACCCTTGAGCACGACAAAGCCAGCAAACAAGATGGAGAACAGGACCGAGATGTTGGCAATTGGGTTCGCCATGTGGATGTTTGGTGATATCGCAGCGGTGAAGAAGAACCACGCGCCCATCGCCAAGTTCGCCAGCATCAACAGCACTTCAAACATGATGTACGAGCTCGCCGAGGACGTGAAACCACACATCTAGTACACTGTGGTGCCAAACACCAGCGTTTCCACCAGCACAAACGGAATCTGACTGAACGAATTCGCCAACACGTACGACGACGTGCGGAAGAAGTTTGCCCCGCGCTGCTTGTAAAACACGTCTCGAACAGCCACGAACGTCGGAATCAGTGCCATTTGAGTCGCCGACAGGAACATCACCGCAGCGAAGATAATACCCATGACCACCTGAACTCGGATCGGGTTCAGCTGGAAGAACGTCGCCGAGTACATTGCTGCCATCAAGATCGTCAGCACTACTCGACCCATGAGAGCGGGCGTATTGCGCAGTATCGTCATCGTTTCACGCCTCATGAGCGCCCACGTATTTCCCAAGAAGGACTGATAGAACTTCGGCGTTCGCCCCATGTGGGTGTCCACAACCGCCAACAGCTCTGGCGAGTGAGGCTCGCTGAGGACGCCGAGCATGTCAGCATGGATGGACGATCGTCGAAACGCTTCTGCAAACTCGTTCGGAGAGCGGGGCAACTCGACTGGCGTTACAGGCGACTCGACTACGTACTTGTGCTACTGCTTGGTTCCCAGATCCAAAAGGAAATCGGCGACATCACGTTCAGGTGGACATACGAAACCGAGCTCCTGGAAGTACTGCACGACCTGCTCACGAAGACCATGGTGCATCACTTCACCTTCGTTCAGGATCATCACATCGTCGAACAGCGCAAACACTTTGGGGGCAGGCTGCAGCAGGGCGATTACCACAGTCCTGCGGGGCGTCTTGGCGATACTGCGCTGCGTGCTGGTGATATCGAACGTCGCGGCGCTGTCGAGACCCGCACTGATCTCGTCCATGAGTCCCACGTACTTCATGCCGAACGCCATCTCGCCAGTCGTCACACGCTTTCGCTCGCCGCCAGACACACCACGGAGCATCGTATCACCGACGATCGTGTCTTGACAGTTCTGAAGACCAAGTTGCTCAATGATGACCTCCGGGCAGTGGGCGAACATGGCGCAGGTAGCTTCGAGTGCTGCCATGTTCTCCTCCGGAGTGCCGTTGGACAGCAGATCGCTGCCTCGGCGAACCGGTTCTCCACCACAGAGCGAGTGCGCAAACTGCAGCGTCTCCTTCACCGTCAACGTCGGACAGTGGGTATCGCGCTGCGTGGTGTACGAGACAAACTGCGCAAGGCGGTCGTACAGCGCCGACTGAGGCTGTCCATTGTACGTGATCTCACCCCCAACCGTAATGTTCTTCTCCCTTGGGAACCGGCCGCTGAGAACCTTCATCAATGACGACTTGCCCAAACTCGGCTGACTAAGCACGAGCGTGACATTCCCAGGTTGGAACACGCCGCTGACGTTCTTCAAGATCTCCTTGCGCACCACGTTCTTGCTGGCTGTGATCCCAGCGAACCCCTTCTTCACCGCGTTCACGAGAGTCGGTAGCTCCGAAGACTCCGAGCTGTTACTGCTACTGGTGACGGTGACATCAGCTGAGATCGAGAGGTCGTCGAAGCGAACCTCCATCTGGGGCAGCGCGTGACCCAGCGCGGCCTCGAGTTTTGTCACGACGTACTCGTGAAGCACGTGTGGGCCCTGCGCCGTGAGCGCCTTGCCCGACGTGTGCTCGAGCGGCCTGGACGAATCAGTTATGCTTGGCTTGATTCACTCAAAGCAAACCACCTGCGGATCGCGTTGCGTGGAACTGCTTCAGAACGGAAGAAAGTGAATTGGAAAGTGACGTAGCCAGACGTTGTGCTTGCTCTCCGATGCGCTTGAGGCGGCGGCCTCTTGTGCCTCCGTCACAACCCAGCGCTCTTCCTGATGGCGCCGGCACGTAGTCGCGAGGGCACAAACCAAACCAATCAGGAATCCTCGCCAATCCTTCAGGCCTCGCTACCTCTTGTGCACCTCCATTCTATCCCTCGGCATTGCTTTCTCGGGTAGTAGTAGTAGTACAGTTGTACTTTCATGAGACTTCCGCTCTGAGTCAAGGCAGCGAGCGGTGTTTATTGCCAGCCGCGATGCCGTAATACGATAACATGGTGGGTGGATTCGACATGTCGTCTGCAGCAGTCAACGACAGCAAACTTCCGCTCCCTAAACAGCAGACTGGAGTCAATTATCCGTCTATTTCACCGTCCACTGTCCATCTGGAAGGCGGCAAATCCCTGTCACGCGATTGGGTGATCGACTGGCTCATCTTGGGGTGTTTACTGCCAACTGCATGGTCGTAATACGAATGTGTGGTGAATGAATGAGAGACATCGTCTAGCAATCTCTTCCACAGGTAAGGATGGAGGTAACGAAGCAAGCCACCATCCGATTCATTTTCAAGCCCAGCGGCCAACCAACTCATCTCAAAGGTCTATGTGACGTTCTCGCAGTGCAGTTGACCGTCTTTCTTGCGCGATAATCCCGCATAGCCGTCATTTCCAGAACAGCAGCCGCCGATCACCATGAACCTCCTCCGCATCCTCACCAAGCCATCCTCGTCTTCGCCATTGGGGCGCGTCACCGCACGTGCCATGGCCACCTCCAACAGCAGCAATCCATTATACTCGGAGCGCCAGACAGCGCTCGGCCGCCCCGTGTCGCCGCACGTGACCATCATTAAGGTTCTGTTCACAGCCACCTCGCCGGTCACGAGCCGTGTGGCCGCTGTGGGCCTCTCGCTCGGCTTCACGGGCGGCGCCGCGTTCGCCGCGATTGGAGGCGACGTGCCGCCACTCATTTATGCCGCACAGGACCTCATCCCGGGCTTCGCGCCGGTCTCCAAGTTCCTCGTCGCGTTCCCACTCACATATCACTCGCTCAGCGCTGCGCATCGCTTGGTATGCAGCACATGCACACTCCGCTTGAATGAGGGCTGGATGTGGGCACGCTGACGCATTGCTTTCGACGTTCTGTTTGTGTGTGTGTGTGTTAGGTGTGGGACCACGCGCCACAGTTCATCAACAACGTGGACGGCCCAAACCTGTGCTATGCCACGTACGGCGCGTCTATTGCTTTCAGTCTCGGCGCAGCGTGCTACACGATCGCGCGCCCTGTCGAGGGGAAGCGACAAGAGTAAAGAGATCGTGCTCAACACCGGCAGCAATCTGCCACCACAATAAGCACACAGCACGCTACTTGACTTTCTATGAAACAGGGGAAAAGTGTAACGGGACTCGTTACACGACGTACACGTGCGGTGAGGAAGCGCAGGTGAGAGGAAGGGCACAGCGGTAACGCTGTGTCCAAAGAGAAGAGAGGGAGCTTTGCGCGCTAACGTGCAAATTGAGAAGTGAATTAGAATT